>VZRZ01006727.1:123405-180401 GCA_013398175.1 Climacteris rufus | reverse complement strand
ATATAGATATAGATATAGATATATAAAAGGACTTGGTTTATATTTGATAACCTTGTATATAAAAGACTATTGCTCAGTGATAGTGTACTCGTAATAATTGCTAGCAAAACATTCCTCTATCTGAAAAAACTTCCTTATAGTATGATTAAACAAACATCATATTCATTAGAAAACAATTTCTATACATCCATGGATTAGCAGGAATTCTTATTAAAATTAAGAAACCAAACAAACACAAAGAGGCAAAAATATATATGTACATTGTATTATGAAAATAATGATACTTGGAACTGTGCTAGAAGCACACAGGCAGAAAGAACCATAACTCTTGTCCTTTGTCACATTTACTCAGTAGTAATTTAGCACAGAAAACATCCTTTGCTTAGAAGTGAGGGCTACAGCATTGCAGCCTGTGCATCTCTGTCAACTTGAGCCTACTGCCAGTGTCTGAACATTCAATGATTTAGCAGTTATAGATACAGCCCAGGGAATCAAGGCTGTCAGGGTACATAATTGAAATAACTCAGATCTAATGTCAACCAAAGATGGATGAAAATCTCAACCCCACAATGCACTAAAAAAAATTAAAAATTATACTAATTTTCCATTACCACCATCTTGCTGGTAACAGTTACACTTTGGGTGGATACATGATTCATGAAAATGAGTAATTAATTATAAAGGACTGTCTCAAGATGCACTTAGCAGATGTCATCACAATTATTTAAGTGCTACTTTGAAGTGAGTAGCAGTAGCAGGTTTTTTGCCATGGAAAAAACTTCTATGTTAAACTAAGAAGTACCATGTATAGAACTTTGTAGAGCCTGGATGGTGGGTTGCAAGTATATTCTTCCACTAACCTTTAGGCAGATCCTTGCATAATGCATCCAGATGCTACACATAATGCTAAGAAACCTGTATCTCAGAAATGTTTTCCAGGAGCAGAGAGAAGACGTAAAAGTACTCAAAATTCACTCATTCTGAGTATTTGAAAAATATTGCAGCATTTCAATATAGTATTTGTGCTGCCTTAATGTAAGAACTTGATGAAATAAACAAATGCTGACTCCTAATTTTAGTGCCTATGTGATTTGCACTGGTTAGACATCATATCACTGTTCTGTACTGGGGTGAAGGTGAGGGGAGAGGGAGGGAGAGAGAGAGTGCTGGTGCAGGGTTCCTAATGATTGTCAATAACAAAGGCCCAATAACTAATAAGACAGTTGTTTTACTGAGACATAATAAGAAGAGGAATACAAAAAGCAAGTAAGTCTTATTCCCCTTTAGATGCTGGGCACCTGTGTTTGTGCAGAATTGGACGGAACCCAAGGGGATTTTCCCATGTCACACTGCAGACTCTGTCCGTGGAGGGAGGTTCCTCCTTTTTGGTCATTTGAGCTATCATATAATTTTCTTAGGAAAAAAAACCTCTATTCATTGAAGGTGTTCACAGTAGAACTTCTTGCTCCACTTTTAGATAAAGACAAGACTATATAGGTGGTGTAATTGCTGGTACTAAGTGGGAACTGTCCTCAGGTTCATCTGTTATAGGGAGACAGCTGAGGTTGTCATGCAGCCATGGGTTTCATGCAGTACAACACAGTGTGAAGGTGCTAGAGATTTACTCTATGAGAATCATTGAATCAGCCTTATACAATGGTTTTATTGTCAGGATCACTGCAGTCACCTAATGGTCTTTTATTTTGTGCAATAACATGAGAGAACAGTGGAACAGTGGTCTCATTGACAATGACACAATGGTGATTATTCCCTGCTAATCACAAAAAGGCCAATTAAGGACTTTTTGGATTGTGGAGCATACAGATGAAAGCTAAACAACCGTCCCCATTATGATTTAAAGTGTTTTCCCTCCTTATGTATGTCAACATTGTCATGGACTATCGAAGTGTACACATGGAAGTAAACCATTTGTTGAGGCTGAACACCTTGTATAATGAGCTGAATTTTTATCAAATAACTACTAAATAAGATCCAGAATATTCCAGTGTATTGAATATTCAAGTAAACATCAAGTCCATTAATGAATGCCCAAGAAATAGTGAGAAGATGCACCTTGTTAAATATTTTACCATTAACATTGTGAAGAAAATAGATACAGAGTGAATGTTAAATTTGTATATATGTAAAAGAAATTCAACTAAAAATTTTAGGTCAAAGATGCATTAAGGAAGAACAATTTATGGAGCAATATTGAAAAATTGCACTGATTATGAGACAAGTAAAGATACCTGCTGATGAAATATTCATTCTTAGTACATCTAAAGATACCTGCAATGTGTAGAAGATATTCAGAGAACCATTTCTGACTCCAGACTCCTTCAGAAGAAAATTGTAGTGTATGATGACATTATTTCGATAGTAGATGTGCATGCACTAACTTAATCTGTATTCAGAGCCAGCATGGAGATGTTCTAGTAATGAATCCTACTGCAACATGTTTCTCAGGATGGGTTAGTTATGCTCAGCCACTGATAAGCAGCTTCTCCTTTTGATTTGCAACTTGACTTTAAACCATGGCAGCTTGCTTCCATTGGAAGGCAGTTTTAGCAACATACTAGTCATATTCCCATAGCTCATGATATTTACCCAAGTATTATGAATATCTATACCCCTAACAGTTCACTCTGTCTATGAGGTGAACTATTCACTGACCCTTGAGCAACGATGGACCAATGATTAGAACAGGCTATTCAAAGATTAGTTATGTCTGCAGCAATACACCTCCTCAAGGCTGTGTAGGGAAAACTAGAGACTACGAAAAGTGTAAGGACAGGATGGACATGGAAGTATAGAACAAGATAACTAGAGGGGCCCTAAAAGTGTAAGTGGTAACTGATCAATTACCAATAATTGAAAAAAAAAAACAAAAACAGACACAAAAACAAATCTTTGGGGCTGGACAGGATTGATTTTAGGGTATTACTTGAACATGTATAGAATTGTGTAGCAACCAATTACTGCCCATGGCTGGCAGCATAGGTAGAGCCATCTTTACATTGAAGACAAGAAAGCCATTAATTGTGCAGGTGCCTTAATTCAGAACTTGACATGCAAAACTTACCACTCTCGTATCTAGTGTTGCTATTTCTTTAAGTATTGTTATTAGCATCAAAGATAAATACTTATTCTATTGGTGCTGTTTGGCTTAGTCTTCAGTTGCTTTGTTTGATCTGACACCCTGCCCTGTAAGCATGGTTTGATGCTATGTCCTACAGATATACTCTTAAATTTGGCAGTATGAGTGAAGTTAATAAACTGTCAAGAGACAATATTATGCTGAAGGTCAAAAAATAAAACCATATTTACAGATGAAGGAGAGCACATTCTTTTCCCAATAGGAAAATCATATGTGACATTATGAACATAACTGGTCAACATTCCCTGCATTGAGAGGAAATACATGCTTGTTTTTTCTAATAGTGGACTTTGGCTTGCAGAAAAGTGAGAAAGGAAAAAAAATTTAAATGTGGCATAGGAAATTCTGCATAGCTTTGCCACAAAAGCTATTAATGAACATGAATTTCCTTTAGTGCTGCTTCTGAGTGAGTAGAAGTCCCTAATCTAATGAAAAAAAGCATATACTAGAATATGTAGCCTGGAGGCTGAACATGACGAGAGCACTATATGCTAAATTTCTTTTTATTCAATCAATTTATAAGATTAGACCATGCCACAAATTAGGTCACATGATGTTACAGCTCTTTCTGACTTTCTTTAAAGTAGTTCCTTTCTCCCTTTCTCTCCTTAGCATTTGTTTATTTAGAAATCAGAAATCATACCATGTAATTTTTGAGTGTTTAAGAAGTCCAGTGTAATTTAATTGCTATATTGAAATATATTACATCAGACTAAAAATTGTTTTAAAAGCAAAGATCTATTTTACAGTACGGGGGGAAAAAAAGACTATCAGTCTAAGTTCTAGTGTCCTGAGTCCTGGTAGAGCCAGCAGTGTGCCCTTGCCACAAGGAAAGCTAAGGATATCCTGGGCTGCCTTAGACAAAACATTGTGAACAGAGTACAAGAAGTGATCCTTCTGTTTTATTCAGCCCTGGTGAGGCCTCATGTGGAGTGCTGTGTCCAGTTAAACGCTCCCCAGTACAAGGGAGAAACACACTGCAGAGTCTGAAGGGCTGCAAAGAGGAGGAAAGGATGTGAACATCTGTCCTGTGAGGAAAGGCTGAGAGAGCTGGGACTGTTCAGCCTGCAGAAGAGAAGGCTCAGGGGGATCTAATTAGTGTGTATGAATAGCTGAAGGAATGGAGTCAGACTGTTTTCCGTGGTGCCTTCTGACAAGACCACCGGTAATGGCACAAGTTGAGACACAGGTGTCACCAGAACATCAGGAAACACTTTGTTACTGTGCAGGGGACTGAGCACTGGCACAGGTTGCCCAGAGAGGTTGTGCAACAATTCTTTGGAAGTTATTCAAAAGCCTTCTGGTCATGGTCCTGTGGAACTCGCTGTAGGTGGACCCTGCTCAAGCAGGAGGGTTAGACAAGCTGACCTCTAGAGGCCACCTCCAACCTCAGCCGTTCTGTGATTGTGATTTTGTGTTTCTAAGTTGTGTATCCACATCGAGACAAATTCCTTTGATTAATTCATTCAAATTGTATTTTTATTTCAAGATCTTTCTTGATCCTATGCTAATGCCACAAGAAATCTAATTAATCACAAAATTTTGTATGTAAAATGTGGAAGGGATGGTAAAACTCACATGTTGAGTGACATGAACATTCCACTGATGGCAGAAACCCTAATTTCAGCCTGAAGACTACCATCTTTTTGGATTGTTCATTTATCATTTTTTTTAACTGGCTCAGTAGACAATCTGTGTGACTGAAGTAAGCTTAAGCATATAGCATCAGGAATCTTCTCTGATCTGCAAACTTAGTGGTAATGCCAGAGGCAACTGATCCTCCTTTAGAGGTGCAAACTGCCTGCAGAGGTCAGTGCTTTCCAGTATACAAACTCAAGGAGGTGGATATCTGTGTTTTCTTTTTTTGGCTCTTTGAGAGTCAAAAGTGCACCACGGCTCTAGAATACACTCTTGGTGTAGCAGGACCTTTATTCTGGTAAGGGTTGCATACCACAACACGTTGTGGTCACCACCACAACATGAATAATAAAAGCCAGAAGCAGTGAAGCCTTGTCATGTGTTCATTAAGCAACAGAAACATATGAGTGGAAAGCAATTTCTGTATACCAGCTATTAGTTGTCATAAATAGCCCAAAGAGATAGGACTTTGTGAATATCTGAAAAGTTTGCATTCCATTGATGCAGAAAAAGTCAAGTGTATCATTTTCTGTAATGATTCAAGTAAAAAAAATGCCCTGTGTGTGTCAAGAACAGAGTATCTATAAAAGCATAAGCAGTTGCAAACTCTAATCCTGCCACAAAGTTTCACACAGCAATGTGCAAAGTTTATACCTTTGCCATGAAAATTTCCCAAAGAAATAAAAAGAAGAGTGGAATTCTTGACATTTTCATTTTCCCTTGAAAAAAAGTGTGCTCTTTCTAGAAGATGTCTGCAAATACACCTAATTTCATACTGGGATTTTTGTCAGTCTCTGATTTCAAGCATGAATGTAGTCTCAGTCAGTTAATATGTCTGTGTGTATGCAGGACATTAGTAACTATATTAAACTGTTTTGCTGGATTGGGGTCACATAACAGCAAACCAACAAGAGCCCAACCTCTGACACGTCTTAACTAGGAACACTTTAATAGCTGATTTGCCACTGCAGCTGACAGAAAAGGGTTAGAAACCAAAAAATCATTAATGAAAGCTTAACAATTTTAAAAATAAAATTGAACAAAATCCCTAAGGCAGATAACTGTAAAAACAAGTAGAGTTGAAGACATAGTTCTGTTTCATCACTAAGGACAACAGTAAAACTGTAAGACTTATGCTCATATGGCATAGCATAATATATTATAAAGAATTCTAATGTCTTTCTCTTTCATCTTTTTTCATGTTTTCAAAGATAAGCACTGTATAAGATTAATATTAGAATGACAGGGACACTGAACTGGAAATTCATTAGGGGTTTGAAATGCCATGCTTCAGAATTTACTGAGGGGATGAGAAAAATAAAACAGGAAATGGCAAATTTGATGCAGTAGGGTGGTGAGATGCTGATATATAGCTAGTTAGGTTGAAATAATAGACAAAGCTAAGTATAAGTTAATAACACCAGAGAAAAACCTACTGAAGGACTTCTAAAATAATTTAAATCATTAATATCATTTAGCTGTAATTCTAGAAATCTATATATTCCTTGAGTAATTAAAGCAGTGATAATAATTCAAAGTAATTGAAGAAAAACCTTTCAAAGAAATCAGAAATTTAGATTGTCGTTGAATAGGCAAGTTTGGCTTTTTCCATAGGTTGCATTATCTTGGGTTTTTGCAGTTTCTTAAGCAGTTTTCATAGTAAGAGGCTATTTTAGAAACATTCATAGAAATAAAGGATAATAACCAAGAACAGTGGAAGAAAAATGAATGGTGGGGCCAGATAAAGGAACATATACCTTACTGTATGCAAAAGTTCTTGAAACTGACTGTGTGGGAGGCATAAGGATGAAATAATATGCTCTGCTGTGTGTAGATAATTAATGTTTTTCATTCTAATGACCATCAGAAGACGACCAGAAACTCTGACGGTAACTCAGCTTAGCTTACAAGTACCTCACCTCCTGCTCATCATCATCATCATCAATAATTTATGGCGTTCTGTCTGCCCTAACTGCTGACTTACCCTGTCTGTAATATATGTGTAAAAATATGCTCACATATATTCAAGAACTTTATTATTGGAGTTCTTCATAAACAATGGTTTGTAACCAGAGCTTTGTAGGCTCTTGGGTAGAAGTTCTCTGAGGATGTGAAAAGGCAAAAAGAAATATTACAAATGAAATGAAAATAGCTAACAAAATCTGAAGATATATATATATATGTCATTAATATATTCTGAATTTATATACCATACAGATATGTGCATATATACATGCTTAAGTGTTTTGATAGTGTTTGAATAGACAAATGTAATGCTGAGGGGAACATCACTGAATTACCATATGCTGCAATCCTTCAAGTATTATTAGTGCTGCTGGTTAAATTATTCTTTGGAAATCAGTTCTTGGCTGTATTTAAGTCTGCTTTTTGTTCCTGTTTATAAAGATTATGCAAAATTACCCTCTCTTTTTGGCTGATGTATTCATTATTCAGACAGAGAAAATGAATGACTTCTCAAAATTTTTCCAGCTATGTATTCTTTACAAACTGTTTATATTGACTACTCAGTGAGAGTGATACGTTTCATAAATCAAATTATATATTTTTTCTTTAATTAGATGACTGAAAATTCAAAAAAATAGAGAATAATAAATGGCAAGTAGTGAAGGAAAACAAAACATAGCTAGAGCATATTTTTGCTTATGCTTAATTTTTAGTACTTTAAGGATTTATTAATATTTTAATGAATAAATAACTAGTCATAAATAACAACTTACATGAGCTAGCATATAATGGTAGGATATTTCTTCTGTATAATATCAGTGAATTAGTTCATTCTGCATTTGAACAATCCAATTTACACGCAGAGAATGAAATTTAAATACCCCAAACCTTTAGGCAAAAACTGTTAAAATTATTGTGACTGTGGAATCTGAAGAAAGTTTAACATGATAAAGAGAGATTATTTTTTATATTGTGGATATTTCTGCTGTAATTTTTATCTTTTCAAAACCCACATTCAAATTTTATAGCACAAAAAGTCTTTTCTAAGATATCTTTAACTGGTGCATTGGACATATTAAAAAGTTGACACCGTGGTATCTTTGGCATGTTTGGTGTTTGTTATGTTTTGGATTTGGGTTTTGTTGATGGTTTTGATTTTTGGTTTGGTTTGGGGTTTTTTGGTCCATTTTTTTCCCCCAAATATTAATTCTCAGACTACATGGGAGATAATTCACAGCTATTCTTGAATTGCCACATCAAAAAATAGCACTGCTTCCAAAAATGGAGTGAATGTAACAAAGAAGAAAAAGTGTATGTCTGTAAAATGCAATTCAAAGATTGAGTTCTTCATGGACCAGTCCCTCACAACTTCGAAGATCACTTCTCTTTCCATTCAGCTCTATTTGTTGGCACAGCTGGAGAGGTCAGTCAGTCCTGGAAGGCTCATGATCTTCTGAGAACAGAGCTCTCATTTTGGACAAGAATTTATGCCCACTGATGCAGCAGAAAAGAACCACTTAAATTTTAACATGTCCTGTTATAAAACCAACATTTATTTCTTTTCCTTATTTTCCCTTTGTAACTTCCTGCCATGACAATCCAGCTGTGTCTCCTTCAGAAGAGAGACAAGAAAAGTTCACCTAGATAGGTTACTCTGTTTAAATAGTTGGGAAGCAGGTAAATACTGAGATGATAACAGCTACATGAATGCTTGCACAGACAAATTGGTGATACTTTAAAAATTCAGACATTATATATGGTTTTTTTCTCTTTAACAACAAAACTGCCGTTGTCCCCCTGATAGTTATAGATTGAAAGACTTGTGTTCCAATACTGAATCCAGGTTAGCAAAGACTTTTGACCTCAGAGTAAAATATGAATGTAAGATTTTCAAACTACAAGCTGTATGCTAAGTAGACATAAAACTGACCAGAGAAATACTGAAAGAAGAATCAGGGACACAAAAATACACTTATCATTGAATTGCAGGGTGCTTTTCAGCTAATAGTAGATTGTTCTGCAAATATATTTACAGGAGACTGAAGATAAAATGAAAATTGCTTCACTGAAATTGTAGCTGAAAAGGGATAGAAAGGATAAAAGAACAGCAGATTTGCTGAACTGATGCTTTATTTATGTCTTTTCAGAGGAAAATGAGGATGGAGCAGAAACAGAGACAGGAATCATATTTCTTGATATAGCCAAGAACAGAGGCATTAGACACACTGTTGATAATAATAGAAATAGTGTCAGATATAAGACAGATGACTTTGCAATTGGCAGATTTTTGGTTTTCTTGTTATATACACATATTTTGCTTGTTATTGTCCTTCAAAATCTTCACTAGTTTAAATTTGATGAATGTTTACAGCTGAAATAATGGTCAAAATAAAATTTTCATAAGCAAAGGATTAACAAGGATTATATAGATGAGATCCTAATGAAATTTTGAAAAACTGAGAGTAGTAAAATTCCAGTTTAGTTATTTGATAACATTCACATACAAATTTGCCAGGATCAGAATAAAATGCATATGCATAAAGACAGTTCAACACAATGTGGTGCAATCTGGGATCTTTTGAACAAGGGATTTGTTGAATTTGAACTGCATCTCATTTTGTGTGCAATGCTACTCAACTTATTCTTCTGAAAGATAGTAAACCCATGGTTTTGCTATAAACTTAGGGAATAAACATGTAAAATGGAACAGGTGACAATATATTCCTACATATCAAATTAAGAAAACAGAGAAAAAACTCCCTTAAAAGGAGTATATAAGATAAGATACAGAAAATAATCACTATATAATTATTTAAATATCTTTTCTCTCTATCTTTTCCCAGCTTTTGGTTGGTTGACTGTGGGATTTAATTATTTTTTTTTCTCTGCTAAAATGAAGCATGAAAAATGTACTCTTGGTTGGGGAATAATGTCCTAAAATTCAATCTAGGCTTGCCAAAGAAAAATTACTAAAAGTACAAAGCAAAGGATGGTTTGATAGTTTCAACTGCCACATTCTCAGAGAAAAATGTAGAAAAAGGTATGTTATCTACATCCAAACCAGAGTATCTTGCACTGTATAATCAGACATATGTCTCGTGTTATGCTTAATGATAAAACAGCCTTTGATTTTTTCTGTTGCAGTATAGCACCACTGATATAATGGTATAGATAATGAAAAGTATCAAACAGATATAAATAGGTTGAAAAAATATTTGCCAGAGTTGAACTTCATATTTTTTTTTATATGTGGCTGAACCTCTAAGGTTCTTAATTGTGTCTTTAGTAATGTCAAGCATATGTCCCAGTGCTTAGCTAAAACAGGTTTGAGACACTTTTTTCTGTCATTATAGTGCACCCGTTATAGCAACTTCAGTATTAAAGTGAGACTTAAACTTTTTATTTTGCTTTTTATAAACAACTCTCACTCATAAAGTGTGAAAAGTAATCTGAACCCTATAGCAAGTATTAACATTTCTATAAAAAGAAATAAACCCCCTTTTTTATGCAGTTTCAGAGACAAGGCTATTTCTAAAATACTGTGTCATCATTTACACTCACATGCCAGGATAAAATCTCAAATGTTGCATAATGAAGTGAGGCTGCTGACAGTCTTCAAGATTCTGAAAATCTGTGTCTGGGGTTTGAAAAGGGTGTGTTACACTCTGTGTTTTTTGTCAGACCCTAGCATACATTCATGATGTTGCTCATATGAAAACTGGATGCCCTCTGTGACTATTGATTTAGAGGACTCTTCAGTACTACAAAAAGTGTTGGTAGTAAAAGTTCAAAACCATCAGTAGACATGTTATAAAAATGGCAATGCTAAGGCCTACAAGCATCCATCTATATAAACTTTTACAGTGGCCAATTACAAATATCTAGGGAGGGGTAAAGCGTATAGGAATCACAGAATTAACTGGATTGGAAAAGACCTTTGCGATCATCAAGTCCAACCTATAACCTCATCTAATCAATATCATCTTATCAACTAAACCATGGCACTGAGTGCCACATCCAGTCTTTTTTTAAACACCTCCAGGGACAGTGACTCCACCACCTCCCTGGGCAGTCCATTCCAGTGCCCAATCACTGTTTCAGTGAGGATTTTTTCCTAATGTCCAGCCTAAAATTTCCCTGGCACAGCTTAAGTCTGTGTGCTCTTGTTCTGCCAGTGGTTGCCTGGGAGAAGGAACCGACCCCCACATGGCCACAACCTCCTTTCAGACAGTTGTAAAGAGTGATGGGATCATCCCTGAGCTTTCTTTTCTTCCAGGCAAAACAACCCCAGCTCCCTCAGACGTTCTTCATAGGCCTTGTGTTCCAAACTCTTCACCAGCCTTGTTGCCCTTCTCTGGATGCACTCAGGCATCTCAATGTCCTTCTTAAATTGGGGGGCCCAGAACTGGACACAGGATTCAAGATGCAGCCTCACCAGTGCTGAGTAGAGGGGAAGAATGACTTCCCTGGTCCTGCTGGCCATACTATTCCTGATACAGGCCAGGATGCCATTGGTCTTCTTGGCCACCTGGGCACACTGCTGGCTCATGTTCAGCTGGCTGTCAGCCAGCTCCTCCAGGTCCCTTTCTGTCTGTCTGCTGTCAAGCCACTCTGTCCCCAGCCTGTAGCACTGCAGGGAGTTGTTATGACCAAAATGAAGGACCTGGCACTTGGGCTTGTTCAACCTGATATTGTTGGACTTGGCCCATCTATCCACCCTGTCCCAGTCCCTCTGCAGAGCCCTTCTACCCTCCAGTAGAACATAAGCATATAGTAACATTTCCCCATAAATTAGTTTTATGTTTGGTTGGTTTATTCTGTCTGCACTAGAGTTGTTTATTTTTTCACAGCAGCTTGGATAGGCCTGTTTCAAATTTGTGACCAAAGGGGTGTTGATAGCACACTGATGTTTTAGCTATTACTGAGAAGTGCTTGCGCAGTGACAAGGTCTTTTGTGATCCTCTCCCCACCCAGTCGGGAGGAGGCTGGGACTGCTGACCCCAACTGAATAACAGGATATCCCATAGACAAGAGGGAGGAATGTGAGGGAGGAGTTTTGTCACTTTTGCCTTTCTGATACTCTTCTCCATCCCGCTATGGTGAAGAAAGAGCAGACATGGGGCTGAGCTGCCAGCTAGGGTTAACGCACAACACCCCAGAAAAACAATTTTTATAGCATCCATTCATACAGGGCTTAGAAACTTCTAAAACAGAGATTCTAAACTCTAGTGGTTTTTTTGGGTTTTTTGGGGGGTTTTTTTTGGTTTTTTTTATTTAATGAATTTGTCCAATAATGTGTATGTTTCAGGGCCAAAGTTTGTTGATATCGATGCCTGGCTAAAGTCTGTATCTGGTCCCTGTCATGACTTCTTGGACTCTGAGAGGAACAGAGCACTTGGAATCATGATCTTTACCCCACTGTTGGGATTTGTGTCTTTCTGGTGATCATGTTGGAGAAGCGATATCTGTGTGGATGATGTATGGTCACGCTGTATGGCAGTTCTAAGTAAAGAGTAGAGTCACTCCAAGTGTATAAGTGTGTAGATGCATATAGATTCGCTGTAGAGCTAGTAGGGCTTGCTCAACAGCAACAGGAATTTGAAGGGCAAGTGAGAAAGTAAAACAGATGCACTTGTACTTTTCTGGGATTAAAAAGCCTAGAGTGTGGACAGAAGATTTTATAAGGTTCTGTTCTGGAGGCATCTTTAGAAACAAAATGAGAAAGCAATTTTGCCGAATTATCAGCAAATACACAAAGATGAGAAATCCTGTTTTAGAATATTGTCATTTTTTTTTCCACATTCACATTTTGCCGCAAAAGTGCATTTCTGGCTTAAGGATGACAAACCTGATCTCCCTGCATGGACTTTATTTCCCCACATAAACTTTCCCAGGGAAGAGGCCAAGGATGTTGTAGGCCTCTGATTAAGCAGTGTAGCATGGAACACACACATATGACCAGCCACTGGTCCTTACAGCTGGTGTTCTTCCTTTGAGGAGTACTTTTAGAAGAGTGCAAATCATATTCTTCCTATGCCCTCTAACTGCACCATCCTCTTGCCCTTTTTTTGGATCTTGTTCTTGATTGCAAGTGCTACTTTTAGCCCTTGATGTGCAAGTGAGAACAAAGCCCATGATAAGATTTGATTTTATAATGTATCAGGAAATTCTATTTTATTTGGCTAGATAAGGAAGAAGGTCCTATGCTATTTTTCACCTTGGAAAACTATAGTTAAAAACACATGGAGCTAATACATGATGAGTCAAATTATATTGAGCTTCTGTAAATTAACAGAAAAAAACTCTGTTGTCCCTAGATGAATGTAGCTCTGATCTCAATAGTTTTTACATTAGTAATATCAGAGTTACTTTGTATAGTCATTCCAGTTTTATCTGTGCCTGAGGTCAGACCAAAGACCTGAAGTTATTTTAGAGTTGTGTAAACCGGTGGAGGAATTAATCCCACAGAGAAATATTATGAGAGATTCCAAGTCAGAACTACAATTTAATGGGAGAAAAATTAAAAGCAGTAATACAGAGAAACATCAGACTGAACTGACAAGGTAAAAATACAACCTGATACCTTCTTTGGTCAGGGTAGTGATACCAGTCCAATTACGTAGTGGCTGCAGTTCTGCTGGAGCAATAGATGTGGTTGTGGAGCTCCTCTCCTTTCGTGATTGATGGAGATCAGTAGATCGGTGGAGGTCCAGTTTCTTGTGCCGTTTCCTCTACTGTTTTTATCTGGGTAGGATGTTCAGTTGCTTCTTTTTGGGGTGGAGCATATCACAGTGGGATGATGTCCCACTGGTGGACAGAGTAGCTGCTTCTCCTTAGAATATGTTATCAGGGCTGAGTCCTTGAAGATAAAAGGCATGACCTGCCACTTATCTAATGCCCAGTTTGCAATCTAGGAGGGTGTGGGGTGTGGTAGTCAGCTCTGTGAACAACCCATCATTAATGACTTCATCAAAAGATAATGGAGATGGTAATAGAATACATTCCTTTGGTTACACTTTTCATCTAACCCAAGACAGTTGCAAACCATGAAGCACAACTCTTTGTTGTAACCCATCTTATAAGGTGAGGGTAGCCCAGGTTCTTGATAATAGATCCATTGGTGTGGATTAGAATGAAACAACACTGAATGATCAGTGCTTGAAAATATACATATGTAGGGTTTATTATAGAACAATTTGGTTGCACAGGAAAACAGGCGTGTAGCCATTTGGGTATTGTTATCTATAGTAATATATAAAAGCGTAGAAACATCACTTGGGAAAATGTATAAGAAAAAGAAGGTAAGGATAAGAGCAGAAAGATCTCACCACCCATAGGCCTTGCAACAAGACTTGGTTGTTGCAGTTTCAATGTCTGTTTGTTGAAGTGGTGATTGCAGATTGGATCCATAGGGTAGTGATGAGAAGAAATCCCCAGAATACTATTACCGCTTATTACGGCTTATCTGCCGGAGACGCAGAACAGAGGAGACGGAGTCAGAGCTTCGTGTTCAGAGCAAAGGGCGGAAAGGGGGGGAACCCACCTTCGTTTAATTCTTATATACACTTTTAGAAATCAGTTCATTGGAGAAAATTAACACTTCCGTTTTTAACTACAGTGGTTAAAAGAAATGTCCATCAAAGGATTTATGTCCATGGGAAAAGAATGTAAAACAAGATAATTTTTACAACAACATAGCTATGTTTACAGAATCTCGTCCTTGAAAGCTGTCTAGCACAGAGCTCGCTAATTTTAACAGTAAAAATGGGCAACATCATACTACATCTATTTGGTTTATATTCACTGAGGTTCAAGTAGGAATGCCCATGTACCTTCCTGGAGTGGGGAGTTTCAACTGGTTGATGTAATGTTAGGGATCACAGAACACTTGGGGAGTCTTTGGCACCTTCTAAGAACGTACAGTTGCCTATTACATTGGCCCAGTTGAGTCAATTATGGCCCATCAGCAGAGATGAAAACCTTCAGGCTAGGTGTGAATGGCCTGGTACTTCCACGGCAGGGGAGTGGTCACAGCTGAGTTCCTTTGTGTAAGGACAAAGAGACAAAGAGACTACTACCAGCAGTAGCCTGAGGTGAGGTGTGCCCTCTGCACCTGGGTGGTTGCTTTGCACATGGACTACTGGCACCCTGAATGATTGATCCATCAGTAGCATCCCAGACTCTCTTCCTGTATCACTTGTGGATACGTTCTTTTCCCCAGACCTGGGATGATAGGAAAATAGTACTATCCCAGATGAACAACTGCTTCTTTGCAGTTTGTTATAGTGGGCAAAAGTCCTCCAATGACTTTAACAATGTTTAAGCCATTAACTATTTCAGTGTCTCACAACAGTACTCTGTTACTGTAGAATAGCTGAGACAAATGCTATGCAGTTTTATGACAAAGAATAATTTGTCTGATGTTCAAACACTTAATGTAATATTTATGAAAATACAGTATATAATGAAACATGAATAATCATACAACTTTCAAAGACAAAAAAGAGAAAAACTTTTAATAAGTATGAACGCCCCTGAAGAACAGGTGTAATGAGCACTTCAGATTCTGGATGGTTGTTCAGGTTGTCTAAATTCTTAAAGTCTAAGACCTGCTGATTAGATGATAAAACAATTTTCCATGACTTCTCATTTTATGTTTACAGAAGCAATGTATAAACTAGAAATAATCGTGTGTTTTTGTTTTGTTTTCTTGAAAACTTATAGAATAGAAAGGATGAATCAGAGGTTTAAAATAGTAGATAGATTTGCACTTGAATACTAACATATGCAGAGCAATAAAATGAACTTAGAATACCCTGGATACCACTAAAACTTATCCATATTCACCAGCAAATAATATTCGGATTATGGCTAAACAAGGTGTAAAGGTATTTCCTCTGTAAACTACTTGAATTTTGTGATGATAGCTATGTTTTATTATAGGTAGAAAATGAAACTCAAAAAGCTGTGTTATTTTAGGTGTGACTGCATGGTGAAAACTTTTAGTAAATATTGACTTTCTAAATTATGTGCTCTATTTATCTGAGAAAGAGAGTCTCAGTATCTCATGTATCTCCTAGAATTTTATTCAAGGTGATTCTTGTGCAAAGGAGGAAGATATCTTTAAGAACAAAGATCACATTTTGTTATAAATTAAGCTCTAGATTTAGGTGCAGAGTTATGGAGTAGAAGTGACTCTTCTCTTGACTTATTGTGGCACTTTGAGAAAATACCTCATTTATTCATTTTCCATTCTGTTGTCAGCTTTTCAGTTGAGTTAGATTTAAGTGGGATAGTGAGGACTTTCACCCCATTTTTTCCAAAAATCAATTAATTCTTTCTACTGCTCTTCAATGTTCAGTGTTCAGTGTTTCATATTCTTTCTGGCTCCTAAAGCCTGTGAGAAGCCAGGGAAACCCTGCATCCAAGAGTAGAGAACACTTTACCTAGAATGGAAATTTAGAAACTGTATTGAAAATAATTCTCTGGAATTTAATTTCAAATCTCTCCTCACAGTTTCCCAGAGAAGAATTCCATTCAAATAAATTGTCTAGATTGTTTTGAAAAAGTATTAGGTATGTTATATGACCTTTTTAATTTAAAATTATTTTAATTAGAAATATCACAACTTCTTATAAATTACATTTTCCAGCAAAATGGCTGTAATATAACATGGCTCATACATTGCTGGATGATTCATTTTTTGTCACTATCTTTAAAGAAAAATGTAAAACAACGCTAATGGAAAAAAATCCCCGATTATTCATAATTAGGAGTTTTAAAGTAATTTAGATTCTATGAATGATTTCAAGCCACACAGTGAATACGTTAAAATATTTTGATTCTGAGCTTCATTGCCAGAAAAGGTGTTAATTCTGTTTGACACAAGAGATGAACTACCCTTGCATGATAATGCACTACAATAATTTTCATGATATACTATATAAACTAGAATATATTTTTGTCTAAAATGATGAAACAAATTTATTTATTTTATATCAGGCCTTGATTGAGTTACCAGTATCCTTTTATTTTTATAATAGTGCTTATTCTGAGTAAAGAAAAGTCTAAGGATGTTCAGTTCTGATTCTTTTTTTTTTCCAGGAAAAATAAGCTTGAAGAAGAAAAAGGAATGCCAAAACATGTCTAAAGCAAAGCTAATGCTCCATCTCCAGAATCTCTGTCTTTCTTTAATAACCAAATATTATGGTATATCTGCAGAGAATAAATCACACAGCTGCTCAGTTCTGGACAGTAATCTTTCTTGACAGTACAACATGAATATTTTCAGAGAAAGATAGGAAGACACTTACTTTTAATTTTCAAAACCTACAGTGTTACACTCTCAAAAATATATTCTCATCCTGCAGAAACAGGGACATGCTACATTTCTAGCATTGTTCAAACAAGTTTTTATTGTTATAACAAATAGATCATATGTACTAACATACAGTCCAGCTTGCACATCACATACAGTAATATTGCAAAAGTGAGGAAAATGGACAAAAATGTATAAATGTTTTCTATTCAGTGGAAATGTAATATTCATCATATGGATTTTAGGAATGTCCAATGTCCCCTTTATTTGAAATCCATTAGTATTTTATCTTCAATAGAATAATGAAGGTAAAAGTGAATGAAGAAGTGTGTGCAGGACTATATCTCTGTGGACTTACTATGACGAGGTCCATGACGTTTCTTTTCATCACCTTTTTAAAGAAAAAGAATCAGCTGCTTTATATAAGGCAGTGCAGACATCAAAATTAAATTAATTGTTGGTTTGAGAATTTAAAAGGATTTTTTCTGAAGATAGGATTAAAAACTCTGTAATGATCAAATCTTAGATGTTATTTAATTGGTTCTTGGGCTATGTTGAAAGATGAACAGTTTCTTCACCTCCAATACTGTTAATGAGCAGAAATTTTCAAAGTCTCACCCTGCATAGACAACAAGTGAAGACAAACTAAGTAGTTATAACATCTTTCTCATCACTTTCATGAGGATTGCAATTGCTGCCTGCAGTGAATATGAGACTAATGGGAGATCTCCCAGAGAGACTGGGCAGTATTTCAATATCTGAAACACCTGTTCTGTGTGAAGGGCAGAGTTTTGGGGCCTGTGGAGGCAATCTCACCTCTGGCCCATTTTCTGATCCACATGTAACTCTTCGGCCCTGGGCACTTACTTTCCAAGGTCTCCAAGCTCTCCTACAGCACAACATTGCTGTGAAGGGTTCTCTCCTGCTCAACATCTTGAATAAGGAGTTAGATTAGAAATCAAGTGAAATATAGTTGAAAAATTAAACAAAAGTGGAAAAAGAAAAGGAGAATATGGACAGCAAAGACAGCAGTGACATTTGGCTACCTATCTTTCATAGAGGCATTTTCCCTGTGTTAGGATTGTGCAAAATAAGTAAGTATTTCTCTGGGAAGTTTTTATATATTACTGCAATTCACTTCTGATTATGTTGTTGCCGTTTCAAAGGCAGGTTTTTTTTGTTGTATTTCCAAAAGGTTCTGTTAAAGAAGTGTATTGGAGAAAAGTGTGGAGCCATTGAACGTCATGCATAAACATCCAGTCCAAAGTGGGAGAAGTTAGAAGTTCACCATGGTTTGCTCAGGAATATTGTATGAAGTTGTGGATCCTTTTAAAAATATTTCATCAAAATGTTGCTAATAATATCTATATCCTCTGCTAAGCAGTGAATGCGTACCAAAAAGAACTGTACAGAGAAGCTTGCAATTAAAAACCAAACATTAATATGGATACAAGAGACTGATATTACAAAAGACAGTAAGGCCTGTGTTGTTTTTCCATTCTTGGCACTTTCTGCATTTGCCAAACAGAGATGTTCAAAAATTTAATTTTTTTCTTTCCAAATGTTTGTTTACAACACTATTAATATATTAACAGCCTTAAATAAGTTTTCTTAAAAATTTAAATGTGACATGGTGTGTTAGGCACTATCTTAAGACAGACATTCCACTGCTGCAACAAGAGCAGGTTGTGCAATTAAAATTTTACTGCTCTTCTTCAGTATTTTTCGCACCCTGGCTGAACCAATTCACTAATGCTCTGTAACAGTTGAGTTTGTAATGGTTTATGATACTCGGAATTTGCTGACAAAACCAAACCAAATATAAGTATATGCTACTTAAGTTCAGCATGTCACTTAACATTTTTGTGGTTCAACTATCTATAGAATTTAAGCAGAGTTAAGGAACAGTTTAGACAGAAATGACACCCTTGATACGTGAGCCTCTCTTGCTGCACAGTATTAAGTGTTTCATACCTCAGTGTAATTATCTCCACCTGAGAGGGAAAACCCTCACTACATCATACAGGTATGCTGTAAAGAACACATAAGGGATGGAGAGGAAGAGCAGTTGATTGATGAAGTATTGCCTGGGATAAGCAGTATATACAAGCACTAATAGTGGTATAAGACTACCAAATATTTTTTATATTGCTTATATTTGCAGAGGTGCTACGTCAGATTTTACTATACTCAGGAAAATGAGGACTATGTGATAGATATCATAAGCAAGAAAATATTTCCTTGCTTTTGTTAACCAAAACGTCTAGGGGTTAGGGATGTATACTTCTGTGTAAACCATGAAGACAGGTGGATTAAGACTTTATGAGAGTAAGTAGAATGCAGTTGCTATTCATTTCTCTTATGGGACACTGAGGGCAAATTTACCATGAATAATCTTTCCAGTGATTCAGTCTTACCACCTCCTCCATTAGGAAAAACCAGAACATTGTGCACACAGTGAGCTTTACAGTACTAATAGTAAAGTGTATGATACCACAATTTAACAGCAGAAAGGAAGAATGTCTGGTGTCAAGACTAAAATTAAAGCCATAGCAGGGAATGCCAGCTGGTCATGGAAGGGAAAGGGCAGTGACCTATCTCACCCACTCAGTGAGTGCAACCGGTCCTGCCATTGCCTCTGCCATTCTCTCGATCCGCTCTGTAGCTGGGGGAGACATTGAAAAACTGCAAAAAGGAAGGATGCTCTTCAACACCTGGAGGCTGACCATCCATCCCTTTATCATCTCCTTGCTTTCCAATATTTCTCACCCCTACAACCACAAAGAAAATAATTAAGAAAGGAGAGTAGCAGTCCTGTTTACTTCACCTATCAAGGCTATCTCAACAATTCCAGGTGACAAGAGTAAGTTGTCGGTGGAGGAATTTCTGCATCTGGAGATACCAACAGAGGCTCTTGCATTACTACCCTAAACCCTTGCAAAATATGTTGGATCTCTTTTTTTCAGAACTTTTAACATCTCTGAGCATATTCTGCTCTATTGCCTTTCTTGTAATGGGAACAGCAAAGGGAAAACTGTGCAGAGAACTGACAAGTACGAGTCACTAGTGCTAAGTATAGAATGCAAAAGGTTCTTTGGCAAAGTGAAAAAGGGCAGTTGGGAAGTGGTAGAAAACTGGTGGAGGCAATGAAATATTGTGCAGAAGCTAATTTTGAAGATAGGATATTTGAAAGCAATACAGCAGGTAAGAGGAAAACCAGGAGAAGATGACACCTAAACAACACAAATGAGTTTTGCAGATTATTATCTGGAAATGACAAGAGATTTCAGTAATGGTCAATTTTGCAACCAAGAGGAATCTTATTAGACTAGGAAATGCAATAATAAAATATCCAATAATTAATGTTTTTTCTAGAGTTTCTGCATTCCCTTCATCCTCATCACATTTGTCTGTTCTACTTTTAAAACAACTTATTTAAGAAAACAGTACATCTCCTCAACCTTCGTTAACAAAACTACAGACTAATAGTAAGTCCAACAATCACCAGGTAATAGATCCACTCTTTGAACTGGTCAGGGTTATAGAGAATACCTGTCTTTTATGGAAAATTGAAAAATCAATAGAACAAATGCAAAGATGTCTTTTCCTTGAAGATAAGATAACTTTATGCTGTCTCATAGTAGTGTGTTGCAGAGCAGAAATCGGGAATAGCAGATTCTGGAATATTAACATGACAGTTCAGCTTGTAAAAGACAATTGCTTTTAACAAATGTTATTTCAAAGATGGAGAAAAGTACTGAATATAAATAAATAAACCCCTTAGAGAGAAGTAACACATAAATATGCAATAAATATGTACACCTCACATATCAAATACAATTTAGTTTGCATTCTGCTGAGGTACAGGAGACCACAGATGAATGCTCCAGAAGCAGAACAGACTTGGCTACCAATGAATGAAGGCTAACATGTCATTTCATTTCAAAGGGATAGCTGAGAGTTAGTAACAGATTACCAGTAGAACAAGGAATCTCTAGTTGCTAGAGTGCACAGGAGCTTTAGGAGAACAGGAGAACACCAGAAAGAAATAAGTGATAACAGCTTTTCTGATTACATCACAGCAACTGTTATTTCATCCAATTCTGAAGTCTAAAGTTGGGAAGATTTTGAAAATGGAAAGATTTTGAAAACATTGGAAGGGATCCAAAACAGGTAGAAGAAGGAATATGGAAAAAAGTGAGAGAAAGTGTTAAGACGCTCAATTCAAAATCCAATATGTGGACAAAATATTTTCATACAGAAATATAGAATAGTCAGATATCAAAATGTTTTGTGAGGAATCTAAAATGACTGTTGGAGGAATAAGACAGGAATAGACCTCAGGTGCTGGCAAGGTTTTCCCTAAGCAATATCTGCCATTGCCCCTGGCAGGTGAACACTATTATGCCAGAAGGACAGTTGTTGAAAGGCAGTATGATATTGCTTCCATTTACATGGTGCTTAATATGAAAAGTATATGGTATAGCTTCTAATATTGGAGATGATAAACACAACTTGACCTACATGGCAGATTACACAGAGATTCATTTTACAGCAACTACAAGTCATTAATGAATCATGAAACGGTAATCCAGCAATCAAGTTTCAATGGTCTAAAAAAAAAAAAAGTTTAAGATAACTCTGACAAAAGGTCATGTGTATTCTTTTAGGCTGTGGCAAATGAAAGTAAGTTGTTCTTTCATATTTCTGTTTTGTTATGTTAATGAGTAGAAGCACAGTAATTTTTTCTTTGATTAGATGCGCATAACTTTGATAGAGTACATAAGGAACTAATATTATATTGAATAGGATAATACAACATGCTTGTGTTGGGAAAAAATGTTCTTTCTCCTACGTTGCTAATCCTTAGTATTGAAGAAAGGAACTTCAGGGGAGAGGTTAAACAAAGAACTTAGTTTTTAAAATTCTTTTCATTCACCTCTATAATGGTCTTCATGTCATGTATGTTTGCCAATGAGATGTCTGTGTGTTTTGTACTGACAGTACTTAGTAATGTATTTTCATAAAGTTGTTAGTTTAGTTCATATCTACCAATTGCATCATTCAGCTAAATCACACAAGTCCTGGACAAACAAGAACCATCCCCTTTTTAGAGTAGGGGAGTTTTCACAGCTGGATGCCATGAACAGTTTTATAGAGCAGTTATCTTTAATTAGTTAAAGCCAAAGAGAAATAAAGTTGATTGTGAAGGAATTTCAGAAATCTACAGATGTAGAAGTGAGAAACATTAATCTACATAATGTCTAGATACCATGCCAGCAAAGATTATAAAAGTATTTGTTGACATAAATCTTTAATATTTGGATCAGACTGCCAGAATGCCTTTGCCATTTGATTAGTGTTTGTTACAAGTGAAGAGAATCTGTTATGTGTAGTAAATAATGGGCAATAATGTCAAAGAGCAAGGCCTTACAGGTTGAATGAATTACTGAGCCATTAAATGTATGGTCTATTAAGACACTAATGAGTTTGTAGAATTCTGCTAAAGTCAATTAGAAGAGTCAATTGATAAAGAAACAGCTAATTAGTGGAACTGATGAAGGTGTTGATGAAATCGGTGGGTATGTAATGTATTATGGGTGCAAAGCACTATTGTGTAATTGTGTTTTGCACTATTTTAAGTGCACTATTTAATAGTATTTTTCACTATTTTAAGAGGGCTTACTCTATATGAACCATGTTGACATTAATGGATTGACAAAGAAAATTTAATCGAAGTGTATTTTGTAGTGAAAATAATGTCAGTTCTAATTATACAAATTGGTGCATATGCAGCAGGGACAAAGCATGCTGACGTGCCACTTTGATAGTGACACTGTTCCTAATGTTATATTAAAAACCTGAAAATGTACATGCACAGAGAACCATCCCCTTCATCTTCACATCTGGAGTGCTGTGTCCTGTTCTATGCTCTATGGTACAAGAAACATATAGCCTTAATGAAGTGTGTCCAGCGTAAAGCCACAAAGATGATGAAAGGACTGGAGCATCTGCTGTGTTATGACAGCCTGGGAGCTGGAACTGGTTGAAGAGGACCCAAGGGTATCTTGCCGCAGGTAGAAAGCATGGGTTACTGGAAGCCTTCGGCAGCAGTCACGTGACATGAGAGAAGTGATTCTAGCCTCGCCCAGTCCCCTCAGGTCGTAGCTGCCTCTGTCTTCCATGCTGGTGTTTTCAAGACCATGCAGTGGGTTAATCAAGGCAGTAGAAGTGAAGAGACGAGGAAGGGTTCTTTGCCGCTCAAGTCCAGCTGATTTTAATACTGGAGTTGCAGGCAGGGGCAGACAAAGACAAGGGACAGCCAGCTGCTGCAGACTGTTATATCAGGAAAGGAAGGGGAAGGGAGTTGGGAGAGAGCCAATGGCTGCAGAGGATTGGAATGACTGACAGGTGTATTAGCCAGTTACGTGGCTGTTCACACACAGCAGAACAACCAATGGGAGACTGTCTTCTCGGGCAGGGACCGCCTCCTCACTGAGCAGGGAGCAGCCCCACGGCTTCAGGCTGCCGCCTGGGGCGTGGCGTTGGCAGCTGCTTTGGCAGAGGGGGGTAGGGGCCTCCCTCGCCAGTCCGCCAGCTCCAGGGCCAGCCCCCATGCCATGCCGGCCCCCAAGCTCACGAGGGTCCCCCCAGCACACGGGCTGCTCCTGGCACGCAAGCCGGGGTGCCCAGAGGCATTGCAACAGTATCTCATCAATTTGTGTAAGTATCTGATAGGAGGGGATTGTTGTGGTGCCTCTGGGTGTGGCTTGCGACCAGGCCCGGCCCTGCTGGGCCAGGACCGCTGGTCCTTTCCTCCCCCCGTGTGGTGCTGGTCCTTTCCCGCCCCCCGCCCCGCGCGGTAGCTGGAGTGGCGCAGCCCCAGCTTGGCAGGGGCTGTCCCAGCCCAGGGGAACAGCTCATTGGTTCCCATGCCAGCTGCAGACAGCCGACTCACTGGCCGGTGCCCCTGTCAATCATTGTGGTCCTCTGCAGTGATTGGCTCTCCCGACTGCCCTCCTTTCGCCTCCGTCTTAAAACGCCCTGACCTCCATTTTGATTTTGTCTTTTACCGCATCTCCATGATCCAGTAAATAAAATCCTGCTGGCAATAAGCGGAAAAGAACCCTTTCTCGTCTCTTTGCTTCCCTGCATAAATTAAGCTGCTGTGCGTGAGCTAAGCCTAGATTCTGCGGGAGTTCTGATGCCCAGCTTGCCTCCAGATCGGAGACTAGATAAGGCCAAAGTCGCTTCATTTAGGAAAAGAGACCGACGCGAAAGGCTCCGAGTTACTCATGCTCTCTACCCATGGCAGGGGATGAAGCAGAAACCAGCCCCTCCTCAGTGTGCCCTCTGGCAGGACAAGAGGCAATGGAAACACAGGAAATTCCATCTGAACACCAGAAAACCTTCTGTGTGTGTGTGTGTGTGTGTGTGTGTGAGAAGAGATACCGGCACACCCTTGGAAATATTAAAAACATTACTGGATATGGTCAAATGGTGACCATTTCCTTCAAACCAGCTTGTTTATGTGAATTAAGTTCTTATTCCCTTTTGGAAAGAATTCTCATTTGAATGGCAATTATTGTTTTAGATCGGGACTTCATAAAGTTTTGCATGTGTGCTGAACAAATTTCTTGTAGCTTTTTTCTTCCTTAATATTGTGGATGTCCAACAGACATTCAATTGAATCAATATGTGAGGTTTCAATAATTTAAATCATATATTGTTTCTTAGAATTGTTTTATACTTTATACTATTCAGTGTCTGCTGCAAATTCTTATAGTTCAAGGTGAAAAAATAATTTATTTAAAGTATAATTAAGATTTTCCACAGTAAACGTTTCAGTCTGGTCAATTAATGAAGAGCTGATCTGCATACACTCCTTAACATGACTAAAAATCAAAAGCTGGCATTGCCCAACATGATTATTCACTTTATATTTGACTTTCTAAAGGGGTGAGCATTATTCATTACATATCAAGTGAATGTAGGGTGTGTCTGTCCACCATCACAAATAATCAATCTCAGTATTATCAATCTCAGTATTATACTACACTGTTTTCTCTATCATAAAACAAAGGCCACAAAACTAATTATATGGACCACCAGATCTTTGAATGTTTTGTTTCTTTGAAAAGCAAAAAACCCACATTATTTTAAATCTATTAGGCCACAAACTAGCTTTGAAGCCACTGTTAAAGACACTCTATTTGTAATGGAGACTGAAACAAAACCAGCTGTGAGTTACCCTGTCTTGTGCTGGCTTTACCTTGTTTGTGACTTGCTGTCATGTGCGAAGGGACAGGGCCATTGCTCTGAGAGTGCAGGATCATATTGTGTCACCAAGGGGCTAAAAGCAGGAGTGGAGCAGCAGAGGGCATGCCACCTAAAACAATAACATCTTCAGGCATTCCTGCTACCTCATAAGGAGCCATGGGCTGTAGTGATCGGGGATCTAGCAGAGAATTAGAAAAGTATGCCTGAAGAAGAATTGTCCTAAACAAAGCTTACTGAAAAGCTTCCAGGAAAATAAAAGTTTTGTCCTAGAACTTTCAGGTGTCTTTGAGCCTTTGGGGTCTAACATGCTTCAGCTGAGAGGCAGGTGGGCTTCTGATAGAATCAAGTACCTGAAGACAAGGCATCCAAAAACCACCTTGGCCCTGCAATAGAGATGGTACATCTGGTCATGGCACACCAGGATTTAAGGCTCCAGGATATGTTTGCTATATTATGCAGTAACTTCATGGAAGTCTTTGGATTCAGCTGTCACTGGAATTGTTTCTAAGGAGCATGGATATTCATGAAAATAATAAATGTGCATAAAATGTGTCTTTGTGTGTGTGAAATGAATATAGAATATTAAAAATATTCATTTATTTGTGATATGCTGCACTAAAAAATTGTGAACTAATCATTATGGTCCTTCAAAGGACAGCCTCACTCTAATGATTGTCTAATACATTTATACATCTGAAGTTAAGCAATGGATTTTCAACAGCTTTCAATTTTAAACTTTACAGGAATGCACTGTTTTTTTAAGAATACTTGCTTGGTGGGTTTTTTGCATGATTACTCAGTGCTCTTGCAAAATGAAGTCACTGCCTTTCATGGAATTCTATCTAAAGCAGCTGTGATTATCAGTCTTATTTCAACAGTAGTAGAATTAATTCAGACTAAACAATTCATTAAACCAAAATTAGACTTTTTCATTAATTGTTAGGGAATCAGAACTGCTTTTTATGACTATGTTTTGTTGAACAAGTATTTACTGGAACAAAGAACAGACTAGATAATTTGAAGTTTATCTACCTTTCTTTTGATCATTTTCTGTTTATTCTTAGTAATATTTTTAAAAATGCACAGGATATATTCTGCTTCTTCACTAATAAATATTTACTTTGTTAAAAGAAGAAAAAATAAGGGGAAAAAGCTGTGTGATAACTCCATGATTAATTACTTCTTTTGAACTTAAGTAAGACTTATATGTTGCCTTAATTTGTTACTAGGGTTGTGCCAGTGTTCTGGACACCTGTTATATACTATTTTGGAAATAAATTTGCCTATTCATTCTTAAATAATTGGTTGGTTTTTTTTTTTTTTTTTTACTCCTCATTCCAGTTTGGAAATTATGTCTAGTTTTGTGGCTGGATTATTCCTTGATCTTTGAAAACTTTCTGAACCTTGTCTAAGAATGAACAAACACCTCCAGGCAACAACACACAACAATCATTTAAGTGACTTTGATACTTACTATTATTTCAGTTTAATAAATGTATGAGATAGACACACACAAGTCCTTACAGGACATCCATAATGGTTTAAATAGGAAGATGATGTGAAATTAAAACTGACATCAGTCACAAACCTGAAAAATAGGAAATGAAAGATTTTAAAGTTCTGTATGGAATTTTAAAAAACATTATTTAATCAGTTGTTCAGTTACTGTGCGTTCTAAAATCATCAATATTCATTTTTCATTTATCTGTAGGCAATTCTCTGGGCTAGGGAGGATAGTGCGTTTGAAATTCAAAAGCATTTAAGTACAAATAACTGTCATCAACATGACACTCTGGGAATGTGACATTATGTGATTTTCATAACAGAATAGTTGTCCATTTATAGACCAGAAAATATCACACGTGGCTGAATGCATACTGCATATGACCAACAGCAAATATGCAAAGCCCACAAGCCGTCTCTGAAAAAGTCATCTAATTTTTAATGAACACCCATGAATAATGGATACAATCAAAGAGAATCAGGCCTGGTTTAAGTGGATTGCATATGATTTGCTAACCAAAAGAAAGGAGGTAAGTTGATAAAAAACAGAATAATCACCTCTGAAGAACTCAACCACTTGTTATCCCTTTTCTCAGGAACTAGAGATGGAAAACTATCAAGCAGATCTTCTAGTCTCTTGGATATCTTGATTGTTTTTTTACAAAAATCCCTTGTCTGCTTAAGCTGAGTGACTTTCTTTGAGGGAATGGAATCAATCCACTGAGTGGAGAAAATGGTAAAAATGGGAGTTTACAGTTAATTCTGTGAAGTTCAGTCATTCTATTTCTATTACAGCTCTCCCTGAATACCTTGATTCTAAATCTTATATGACAAGCTTCCATGTTGCTACTTAATTTTTAGCTGTCTGCCCTAAGTGTTTAAATACTTTGTATTTTAGGCTCTTACTATCTTCCCATTATTTATAGTCATAGTTTATCATATAAACCTGGCATTAACTTCATTATGAACAGGACTAAATTTTAAAATAGTCTCCATTTGCACGTTTTCCAAATTTCTGTGAAATTTGCATAGGAATTTGGGAAATCTAAATGTAAATAAATTATCTGGCAATTTTATTTATACTTCTGAAACTTGTGAATTTTGAAATTTGGAATTCTGAAATTCATACAGTAAATCTTTCAGGAAATTTTAGCTTTCCTAGAAGCCAGATATCTAATTTAATTTGTTATATTTCATAATAACAGAGAACATATATGGAAAACCTTCCAACTCTTCAGATATAGAGATGTAAATGAGTGATTGCATGTGTTACTGATACAGAACTCTAGAACAATCTAGAGCATTCTGAGTTGGTGGATTGTTTGTGTTTGGGGTTTTTTTTAAGATAAAGATGCTTAGGTAACTACAAACAACAAGAAAAACTCCAGTGCAATTATGGATTATTCACTATTCATGTTAGCAAAAGCAAGTGTCTTCACCAGTGTTTTTTATTATACTTCTCCTAAAAACCTGAAGATTTTATCACTGAAAATTTTTGTATGAACCCATTATCACTGAAAAAGAAATAAGCATGTATCAATATAACCAAAAGAGAAATGTAAGCATTGTTATAAGTTTATGATCTCTTTACAACAGTAATTCTTACAAATCCGTTCTTGGCAGTTCTTGAGGATGAAGAATGTAAGCTCTTTAACTTTAATCAGATGTATTATTGCACAGATTTAGATATAATTATTTGAGTGATAAAAACCACTGAGATTTACTGAATTACAACCTTTTTAAAGTTAATAAATAAGAAGAAAGTCATACTGAAATAATATGTTTTGCTAGTAAATTGACTGTAATTGAACAGATCACACTAATTAATCTGCCCCTTTTGCTCTGAAATACTATTGATTAAAAGATTTTTTAATATTGAGATACCTGCTATTCACAAGATACCATGGAGGAAATTGTGTGCTTGCATGGCAAAGAAATAAAATAATAAATTGATAACTTATCTAACATCAACTCTGGTGTACATAGACAGTATAATGCCCCATATCCTTGTTTCCTCCTGAATCACCTTGCATATTCAGAGACTTAATTGCCTACTGGTATTATGAAGGAGACTGAGTTGCTTAATCTATTCTATAGGAGTGACTCCCATATGCTGAAGTCCTTTATGATAGAAGGAAGCGTAAATACTATGATGGATTTTGAAAGATTAACTCTTCTAGCTTTGTAATGATGAAGTGTTGACAACACTCTGTTCAGGTAATAATATTACACCACCTGACATATATTAACTTCAGATGTGTTTGGAAAAGTGTGTGCAACTTCCACCTGAAGAGCTAAGTGTGTGCAATTTGAAGGTGGTATGGAGCTCATTCGACAATATAGCTCGAGAAGAAGTGTAGACATTATTCAGAACAGGTAAATGCAACCTTTCTACATTCAGGTCCTAGAGATTTAATGTTCATTGCAATGTGTGATTCTGAATGCTCTGTGGGTATGTTTGCTTGTTTTTCAGACATAATTTTTACAGTCTCCTTCCTTTAACATTTCTTCTCATAGGATAAAATTCTTTCTTTAAAATGCAGTGTGAAACAATTTATACTCTGGTGCCAAAGACAATTCACTGTTATAGTGGCATATACCTTTCACCATGAGTTGAATGTGCAGGATTCTCCCTGTGTAATTTAATGAGCCCATGGAGTTTTTCTCTGCCAGTTGCTGATTAAAGCTATTCTGGTTGAATGAGAAAAAACCCAACTAATTATAAAAATATAATAATTTTGTCTTTTAGGTTTTACAGAAACTCTCTGGAATACTTTCCTGGTTGTTAATGATCCTTAATTGAGCAGATGGAATTCTCCAGTCTAAGCAGAAGCTGCAAAGAATCTCTGAGGTTTATGATATGTCATTTGGTTGACACCCAGCAGAATAAACCAGAATAAATCTAAAAAAAAAGGAGAATATTGAAGGGCTTTGATTCTGCTGCTGAGCTCTTCCCTATACAACATGTGTTGTGCTGCTAATTTGCTGACTTGGAAACACCAGCAAGGAATTGTATTGGGAGTTTTAAATTTTAAGCACTGCAATATTAAAGAGGTGGCATGCTGAGACACAAAACTTACAAAAAAATGTAGAAAATCTCCATCTAAAATGCAGCTTTAATGCACTCTAAGGGCTAATACCCACAATCACTCCAAAGGCCAGCTGCCTGATTAAAATTGCCGGTCCAGACCTTCTTAAATAGCTGAAATTACTTTATAAAACTCATTTTGGCAACCCCTAACACTTCCATAAATTATGACCTCTAAATCTTTGTAGGTCATAAACCATCACTGAATATAGACTCAGATTCTCTGTGTCTGCCTTGTTAGGTACCTAGATGCTTAGATGTCACCCATAATATAACCTCTACGGAGTAGTTCCTTTTTAAAGACCCATGAACCTAACTTTCCTAGGCAGTTGCTTTTCATTGTCCAGTCCCACAAGCACACAAACTTTCTTGTGGGGCACCAAATAAATCTTCTTGAAGATCTAGCCTTCAGAACATGAAGAGATATCCCAAAATAGGGGTTTCTGCTCCATCTGGAAAGACCCTGTGGGCAACTTACACACAAAAAAGTGCATTTGATAATGGGATCTTTCACATAATATTTGAGATATTTAGGTCTTTGCTACATAAACCTGACTTAGGGCTCCCATGTTCTGACAAACTAGCTTCCTGGTCATGATGATACTGGCTATTGGTACATCTTAACACTTCCCTTTCAGCCATTTCCAAACATATCAGCAGTTAAAGGAGTATTGAACTAAATAGAGAGCCCAAGACTGTTAGTATGTGTTCCAGTGTTTGACCATCCTCTGAGTAAAAAATGGTCTCTTCTGTTCAGACAGAACATGTATTATCACAAATGTATTTTCATTTATTTCTGTTGCTTCTTCTCCTGCCAGTAGGTACCAATGAGAAGAGTCTGATTTCCTCTTCCTTTCCGATTTCCTTCCCTTCCATCAGGTTACACAAATTGATAAGATCCCCCTGACACCTTTTGTCAGAAAGCTGGACATTCCCAGCTCCCTCAGCCTTTCCTCATGTGAGACATGCTTCAGTCCCTTCATTAGCTTTGTGGTCTTGTGCTGGGCTTGCCCTGGTAAGTGCATATACTTACTGTGCTGGGGACACACCAGATACAACCACATTAGGGTTGAGTAGAGGGAAGGATCTCCTCCCCTGACCTGCTAGTAAAACTCTGCCTAATGCAGCCCAGAAGGCTGTTGGCCTTTTTTGCCACTTATGGTCAGTTGTCCACCAGGATCCCAAGATTTTCCACACATCTACTTTCCTAATGGTCAAGCCCCAGCATGCATAACCATATAGGCTTATTTCTCCCCAGGACTTTTCATTTACCCTTGTTGAACTTCATGAGATTTATCTCTTCCCGGTTCTCCAGACTATCCACGTCACTTTGAAAAATGGCACAACCATCTAGTGCTCCTACTTTTGTATCATCTGCAAACTTGCTGAGGGTGTATTCTGTTCCATAGCACAGTCATTAATGAAGATACTGAACAGTACTGGATCCAGTATCAACCCCTTGGGTGCACTGCTAGTCGCTTGCACCCAAATGCACGTTGTACCACTGATCACAACCTTCCAGACCTGTTTTTTCAGCAAGTTTTCTATTTCCTTCACTGTCCACTTATGTAACCCATATTTGCTCTGTTTATGATGATTGTTAAGGGAGACAGTGCCAAATGACTGGAGGTAGCGTCAAAGCCTTTACTAAACTCAAGGTAAACAACATGAACTGCTCTCCCCTCATCCACCAATCTGTTCACTTCATCATAGAAGACTTTCAGATTGGTCAAGCATGATTTCACCTTCATAAATTCCCACTTCTGCCATGCTCTACAAAACAATGAATTTGATTTATGAGGATTTTTAAAGTATGCCTTTTCACAAGGAAATTACTTAAATATCTCTGATACTGAACGTTATCAATGATTTCCATCAGGGGTGGAATGGAGGCTACAGAGTTCTGCAATAACATCTTCTCTTGTCCCGTGTCAGAGGCAGGACCTTGCAGCACACAAACCTTTAGTCTGGCTTTTTTTGTGTTCTTATAAACGTTGAGAGCCATTGAGTGTTTTCCTTATAGTATTCATTAATCTAAATTTGTTTAGTTAGAAATTATTAAAAAGAAATTAATATGTTTTCATATTAGGAAGGAATCTTTAGAGATTTCACTGAACCTGAATCAGTGCATCTTGCTTTTGAATAAAGTACTTTTTCCACCAGTCAACCATTCAAAATTTTCTAATAATGAATTGGAATATATTCAAGGCTGAAAACCAGCTTTGTTTTCAGATATGTGGCTGGTAAGACCTGATATCCTTAGCCAGAGTAATCAAGGCTTATAATGGAAATGTTTATGAGCCCTGAACTATAGCAGAGCAAATTGAAGAGTCAGCTGTTATTGAAGGCAAAGTTAAAATATCATACCCTGAGTAAGCTTTATGTTTCTTGAATACCTTTCTGGTAAAGAAGTTGAAGTCATAAATGCTTACAGAAGAAAGGATTTAAAAAATATTTCTGTATGCAAAAAGTTTCACTTCAAAATTTGTTTTGTGTGAGTGTTCTGAAGTAATATCATGAACCTTAGAGGGCTATGTAAATCTGTCTCCAAGGTGAGAGATATAAAACTTCAGTTGTCTGGAGTAGCCTTTAGTCTTACAATACTGACCTGGCCATGAAGATGTGAATCCTGCTAGTTTAAAATCTCAGAAAGAAGACAGAGCTTGGAAAATCTGGACATACCTATTCCTGCCATACAAGCTTTGACATGCAAGACCTATCAGTGGGAATCTGTGTTGCTTCCCATAGAAAGGAATAGATTAAAAAATGGTAGTTTTTGATAATGCTGTTGTGGAAAAATGACTGGGGGTAAAATCAGAGGAAACTGAGAAGTTGTACTTGCATCCTAACAGAAGTTATAATGGTACAGAAATTTTAGGGTAAAACACAGTTGCTGCTCCCTGGATGGAATGTGGTTGGCATGCTCAAAACCTATTCCATGATGATTCCCCACACCCACAATCTGCAACCATAATATGTGTTAAGGGGACTGGAACAGAGTGGAGACACCACAACCAGGCTCTGTGGAAATCCTTGCAGGGAGGGGAACTCGATGGTACTTTCCAGCTGATAAACTGCATAACACCTGTGAGCCAGGGAAGATAGGAGGAGATGTCCTGCTGCTGAGCCAACAACTGTGGTGAAATCATTCTCCTTGCATGAACTTGGTTCATTGTAGCCTATTCTAATATTAATGCACACCTCCATCCCAAAGTTACCCATCTCCAAGGCACAACCACCCCTCACTGGGCATGGACTTTATCTTTGAAAGTGAAGCAAGAGAATTTTATGCCAGTCAGCAACAAAGGTATGTATGATTGGAGTCACTCAAGCTCCACCTAAACATAAAGAAATACTATAAAATTAAGTTGAGAATGGGGGAAATGTTAGGGAAGACTCCATTGTAACTGCTGGGATCAGTCAATGGGCTGAACCTGTCTTCTCTTCCGTAGGGAGGCCTGTTGGGTAAGAACCACACTCTGTGCAAGCTGAACATTTTTACTGGGGATTAGGGTTTGTCTGTGTATTGCTTTGAACACATTTTTGCAGTCAGACACTGTCACCAACAATCCTTGAACCTTAACCTGTCACCATTTTTTATTAATAAAGAGTGTTATTCTGTAAACTCTTGGTGTGAGTCCTTCACATACACTGGCTCTTGCCCACAGTGGGTAACACACTCTAATTCAGTGGAGAACCCACTGAGAGGTCTCCTTTACACTGTTGGTGTGTGTCCCTTGCTAAGTCAGTCGATCCAGCAGGACTGCTCAGTGGAGGGTCCCTGACAGGACACTGACAGAATTGTTGGGCACAAGGATTTCTGCTTTCCTGGGTGCTGATACACAAATTAAACACTAAGGGTCAATTAAATGTCCCCACACTAAGGGTCAAAGCAAACTCCCCTTTACACATGACAGCTGTTTAACCATTAAATAATTTGAAAGAACAAATCATATGGAAATTCTTCCTTCTCAGCCTCTTCCCATTTGGACCCTCTGCAGGATGAGCTGGAGCAGAAAACAATTATTTCTGCCAATTCTCACACTCTCTGTGTGTGATATCTCTAAATTCATGTCACAAGAGAATCACCTGGTGACTTACTTAGGTCTAGGAAACCTTCTCCAGAAAGTTCTTACCTGAATTAAAAGGAATGACTACAATAATTATTAAAAACAATAATTATTAAAACCAATAATTCCATGCAATATTGAAGGAAACTCAAAGCCATCATGAGTCAAAAAATTTTCACATCATATTCTGTGAATTCAGAAGCTTAACCTCTCTGCAGGGAAATGAAGCTAGCCAAGAAAGTTTATTTTTTTCAACCAACTAAAAAATAAAATAAATATTATTAAAAATATGATAAAAATATTGAATTGAATATTTTTTCATTTCTCCTGAGCACAAAAATATTGCAAAGAAATTAATCTATTCAGAAGGGTGAGGTAGGAAGACAAACCTGGTAAATTGATATCCAGAAAGCATCCTCTGGTTTTATGTTCTCAAAGATCAAAGACTTTCAGAAAAAAACTTAAAATCAAGTATTATAAATCAAAAAAAGGAGAAGGAAAAGGAGATACACAAGAAGAACTGTGAAGCATTTTCCACTAGTGTGTGATTAATTTCTGAAATAATACAATTTATAGCATAGAATATCAAATGAAATATGATTTTTTAAAAAATCCTGGTTAACTTTTCTTATATCTAGTAGCCTGACGTCTGGAACTGTTTGTACACAATACTAGAAGTGAATAGTTTAGAACATTTGTAGTTTGATATGGCCTTCAATCTGTTAAATAAAATTTGCTCTTTTTTCAAGGCCTACTGTCCCACATGGTTATATACGGTGTTTTAAAAAGAATGAGTCTATCTTTTTTCCCCATAATATTAAAAGAAAGAAAATTGTTTGTTTGTTTGTTTTTTTAATTAAAATCTAGAACTACACTAAGAATATTTCCAAGTTGGACAGATAATGTATTTGCATCTTCCAGGAGGAATTAATAAAAACATCTTCAGGTTGGCATCAGTAAAATAGCGGTCTATGAACACTTTTCCTGTTTTCCTATGTAGCCAATAAAAAATTGTCAAATAGCAGTATAGAAGTAAGCAAGATTGAAAAAACATAATTTCAGTAATTCTCTTATAGTGAAACAAACAAACTTTCTGAGTGAGGCACACTCCTGAGGGAAGGCAAGCCAAATAAACTCCTCCTGTGATGTATTGGTGGTGTTGGGTAGGTGCTGGGGGTGAGGAGGAGATGGCAATGGCTGCAGTTGCTGTGCAGGAGAAGGAAAGGAACAATGCAGGAGGTCTACAGGGTGACAATGCAATGAAATATTGTAGGAAAACAAGTTTTGCTTTGAAATGGAGCAGGAATACAAGAAATGTCTCTCTGACATTAGCCTGCTGCTAGAAGATGAGTCTCTGGAGACTCATCTTCTCTGTCAAGCTTACCTCTAGGATAAATTCTGTACATTCCCCAAGGCAGGTTCTGTAGCTTGTTTTCTGTTCTGAACACAGTGATCACAGAGCCAATTTTGATTTTAGTGTTTTTCAGTGGTTTAGGGCAAATTACCAGGTTTACACAGGGTCTCTGTACCATCTATGCAAAATAAAAGTATTTTCTTATTCTTTAGGTCGTAGAAGGAATAAAGAAATAAAATAATCCAACATAATGAGAAAATATGTTTGCACACAGAGATGCATAGATAGGAAATAATAATTCTTTTCAGTAAATACCAACATGCGCCTACTCTAGAGTAGTAAAAATACAAGTGAATCTGGCTTTTGAAAGGGTATTTTATAATGTCTTCGTTCAGATTTTAAGTAAAAGACATGTTTTTCAGGTCAATTTTAGAATGTAGAAGACCAGGGAACTTTGGAAAACATGTTGTTTCCATTTGTCAGATGCAGTGACATTGTACCTTAATAGGTTTTGCTTCATGGTGCAGAGCTGTCTGACAAAGAAAAAAGAGGGTCATATGAGAAACATTAATTTTTGTAGACGTATGCTTACCTGCTCCTGTCACTTAAAATAAAAATAGTTTAAATCAATAACATAGTTTGCAAATTGGTCAATGAATAATAAAGCTTTATATGTCTCAATAAAAGGCATCAAAAAACTATGAACTTCAGAACAGCTCTGAAGCTGGTATATTGATGATCTTTTTGCAGACAGATAAATGCTTCTCAGGGGTTTCCAAACCCATCAATTTTAGGGTCTCAGCTGAGAAATGTTTCAACATTTGCTTGCTTACATTTCTTCTTAAAGGAAAACAGAGAAGAATTCTGATCTTTTACCATTCTCCTGTTTTGTTCATAAAAATCTTCCAAGTCTAACAGTAGTCTCACACCCCATTTTTTAAAAAAATACACACACTTAGAGTTTGCAGTGTTAAAAATAGCATGTTCAAATTAGGAACCTTGAACAGTTTAACTGAAACTTTTTCCAGAGCTAATTTTCATTAAACCCTTTCTGAGAAAACTAGAATGCCTTTAAAGAAAAAATATAATTAGAAATTTAGCAAAATATATATGCATACATATAATTAATGAAATGATTATGTAAAATTCTATTGGAAAAAAGAAAACTTTCTCAAAATTGTGTAGAAGAAAGGAAGAACAGACAAAAAAGTTTTGCAATCAACAGCAATAATAACATGAATACAAAGTAGATAATGAATAATTTATTAAACAATTGACAAAATATGTAGTCTGACAAACCAGATATTGAGCTATGAAAAATAATGATAGAATCATAGAATGGCTTGTGTTGTAAGAGACCTTAAAGATAACCTAATTCCAACCTACCTGCCGTGGGCAAGGACACCTTCCACTAGACCAGGTAGCTCAAAACTCCATTCAGCCTTGGTCTTAAACACTTCCAGGGATGGGGCACCCACAGCTTCTCTGGGCAGACTGCTCCAGTGCCTCACCAATCTCAAAGTGAAGAGTTTCTTCCTAATATCTAAGCTAAACCTGACCTTTGTCAGTTTGAAGCCATTCCCCCCTGTCATATCACTACTTGCCTTTGTAAGAAGTCCTTCTCCAGCTTAATTGTAGGTTCTCTTTACAATAATGTAAAGGTTCTCTGAGAAGTTCATGTGAGAGCTACATATTTTGATCTTTTTAGTTTCCTTTGACCTTTATAGCATTTAGCAACACCTTTAGAGATGTGATTCCTGTTGTCCTGTACCTGGCCCTGCTTTGAGATGTCTAGATATTTAGAAAGGAATTGAAAATGCATCTGCTTTTTGAAATGTAGTAATTATATCTTTAGTGCTTTGTTTTCCCACAAGACCACAACACAATGCATAGCATCCTTAAATAAAAAAAAATCCCAAATGAAAAAGACAAGAAACTCCCCCCAAAAACCAACCAACCAATCAACAAAACAAAAAATAAAACCAAAAGAGAAGAAAAATATTAAATTCTGCTAATTTTTCCTATATAATTCTCCACTTAATACTTTTAAAACAGCCTCTTATTTCTCTTTCCAAACTAAATATTATTGGTTTTGGTATTTTTCACTATTGCCCCTCTCTGTGGCTCTTATCAGAGCAGACAATTTGTTTCTTAGCATTCCCAGTTAAAAATCACTAAGCAGAAAGAGGAATTATTACCGATAATCTTGGACCCACAAGCTCTGCTGTAAATACACACAGAAAATGCTCTTTGTGGTAAGAAAGTAACAAATAGAAGTTTTCACTTCACTGCTTCAATTGTCATTGTCCAATGAGAAACATACAGTGTCCACGCCTCATTGAACAGGGATTCAATGTATTTCTATTACAAGGAACAAGAACTTCATTATTGCTACTATTACTACTACTATAAATTGATGATAAAAACCCTGGGTTTTTGAAAAGATGCTTTCTAAAATGAACCTGTAGGTCTTTCTGAAAAAAACATCTTTCACTACTTCTGTCAGTCAGTGTCAGCAGATTGTTAAATATAATTGCCTTGTTGTTTTTTTGTGTTGGCATTTCTTATTTCCCACCTGATAACACCGACACCTTTCCTCTAGAAATTGATGGTCCTCCTGGAGTCTACATTGATGTAATGTTAAGGCAAATGATACATGTTTCTTGCTTTCTGAATAAGAAATGTGCTACATTTTTGATAGTACAATTAGTTGATTCCCTCAAAAAAAATCCTTCACCCAAAAATTTTGAACTCTTTATATATTAATTTTTACTTGAAAATTACATCCACTCAGCATTCTGGATTCTCTTAACAAAACACAACTTTGTTTCTTACTCTCTTGTGATGGGTCTGATTTTACAATACAACTGTTCAAATTTTCCTATATAACACTCGTTGAAAGTCATTGATATAATACATCCTTTTAACAAGACACCATATAAAATTGTAATGACTACTTTGCTCACTACAGCCTCATTTCCTGTCCTCTAAATTGGTAAATTACATGCTCCAAAAGATGTAGGTAAAAACAAAAAGACTTCCACAGTTTTATAGTTTTGTTCAGATCATCTGCCTATATTAATGAACTAACATTTGGTGATGTATTTGTAATGAAAACATTTTATGCCCAGAAAAGGGTCCTTAAAAATTATGTCACACATATAATCAAGCAGCATGGAAGAAGAATTCAATTTGGGATTTAGGTTACAGGTCCAGTGCCTATTTGCTTTGTGACTTTGTACAAGCTCCTCATCTCTGACCCTCTGTTCCTCTGTGTTGTTCAGATCAGAATCTCTGCCTGACAAGGGCTGTTTCTTGCTCTGTGTATATGTGAATTGAATGCCTGATACGATGGAGCATTGAGGTGTTTTTGCATATCTACTCTACTGTAATACAATCATTAATTATAATTAGGCAGGAGTTAATAGTCTGAGAGATTTTTACAACTCTTTCCTTGTGGGAAATGTCTTGGTAATAAACAAAATCTTTTTGTTAAAAGCAAATGATACTTTACCATGAGAGGGGTATTACTTTGAGAGTCTTTGAGGTATAAAAGTCAGAAATACTGGCCCTAGTCAAAAAGAAGAATTATATTTTTTAATATGTAAGACTTGCTAATGGATGTTGAGATTTTAGTATATAACTCACTTTCAATGGCTTTTATTTAACCTCTGTTAAAGACAGAAGGAAAAGAATGTTTCAGCCATTTTTCTAGAGTCATATATATAACAATTCACTTTTCTTAAATTGCATTTTTCATCTGATTACTGGTTTCAAGGGTCTGAGACTATAAATACTGTTTGTGTTTCAATTTCCTCATGCATGTTGGTGGTAATGAAACAAGACTTCTTCTGTCTGGATTTGGGGAACGGGACAGTTTCATTTTACCCAATAAGTGTAAGAAACTCCAACTTTGCAACAAAAAGCTGGTATTATATAAGCTAGATGCCACTTTGCTGTGAGACAAGTGTTTGCACATCAGCTGTCTGTTCCAAGTCGATCCAGGAGTGGACACCCATCCTGTTTTCTGTCATTTCCATAGCTTTTTGCAGTGTTTGAATTCCATTGCAGCAAAGGCAAGCATTTTTACCTGCAGATGCCCAACCAAATTTCTGAAATAGCTACCCTGATTCAGGACTGATTAGCAAATGTTGCAGTGGCCCAGCCCACCTTGGGGCTGAGTGCCATACAGTGGGTGGAATTCCCCACCCAGGACTCCGACCTGGAGGGCGGATCTGAGGGCGAAGCCCAAGTCTAGGGCTGACACCCACTGTGTGTCACTCCTGCAGCATCTCCTCCCTCTCGTCCAGAAGCTTCGCTGTTCCTTTCTCCCCATTGGTTCAAACCCCTCGTGTTTAATAATGCAGCCTATTCTTTATGTATGAAGCGCTGGAAGGTTCTGTTCGGTTCGGTTCCCTATTGGTTGGTTGGTATCTGTTCCTCCCCTGATATGTTATGATTTGTTCCCTGTTACCTCATGTCCTTCCCTTACTGGCTTGCTCTCTTGCTCCCCTCTCTCTCCAACCCCCTTTAAAAAGTGCTGTCTCCCCCCTCACGGTGCCTTCGACTGAACGTCTCCTCTCCAAGCACACCTCCCGCTCCTTCGGGGGGGAAATAAAAGCAGGAACAAAAGACGCAGTGTTGGCCCTCTCTTGTCTTTTACCCTCTCTAAGTTGCTAGGCAACAGGCATGGTGCAGCCTGCCTTTTGTGCCTTCTCAGGCAGCCCGATGACGGGTCTTTGGTAGCCACGCCGCGTGGACACTGGACCTCGTCACTGGCCGAGACTACCGGGCGGTTAGCGGCCAGAGCGACAAGCAAACTCCAGCAAACTGGTGATAAGCCTCTTTCCTGATGTACAAGACTCGAGCTGCCTGAAGAAGGACCTTTGTCCTTTCCTGTAGTCAGTATCATCCACCAGTGAAGAAGATAGTGAAGGGATATAAGCAGGGGTAGTCAGTGACAGGTGAGAACACCAGGTTCCTGGGAGCAAAAGCAACTACAGGAGATGGGAATGGGGGGGAGGGAAAGGGGGGCGGAGGGGAGTGCAGAGGCAAGGTGCTAGGGCTTTTTGAGGAGAGTTGATCAACCCAGAGTATCCCAGAGATATGACTGGAATGCTCTCTCCAGCCTCCACATCATGGGGACATGCATAGATCTGGTTTCAAGTTCATGAAATGGAAAGTTTGTGCCAGTTGTTTGGATCAATTTTTATTCAGTCAGTCATCACAGCTCTAGTGATGAGAGTGGAATGATGCCAGCCTACCTTTCTTTTGAATAGCTCATGTTTCATAAGTCTTTATCTTGCAGTGCTCAGTGCATTTCTTCCCACATGATCACATTAGTGATCATGCTTAGAAGATTCTGCCCTTAAATCTGCTCCATGTTACTCTTCAACCTCTATCACCTCATATAAAGACAGTCCAAGGATAGAGAGCAAGATGGGTACACAGAATAAATGCATTAATTAATACTTTTCTTCTACATTAGCTCTCATAGAATTCTTCTCTTGCCATCTAAAAAATGAAGACTATTAAAGCATTTTAGGAAACTTTTAGACATTCACTCTTACAGCAATGATAGTTAAAAAAATGCTAAATTTTTGCATTATGTTCCATTTAAAGCTTGTCAAGGTTTTTCTGAGTATCCAGTTTCTGTGATAAAATTTCAGGATGGCAAATAAAAATTCTTTTTTTTTTTCCCCTAGAAGTGACAGTTCCACAAGCAATCAAGTAAAGAAAAATTTCTCAGGTGCGGGATGGCTTTTTATGGTCCAAATGGCAAAGGGTAGCACTCCAGTAATTTGGAGTGCTTAATCACTAACTCCCTAACCAGCAAATGGGAGAGGCATGCTCAGGATACAAGTAGGATCAAGACAATAATATTTAAGCAGCATATAATTTGTACAAGAAGCACTTTCTGTCTTGTTTTGGAAATGTTCTATTGTATAAACATAACAATTAGATATTTAGTAGCTCACAGAAACTCAGTCTGCCACTGATAAAAGTGATGGTATCTAGGACTACAACCCTGCCTCCTTTGATAATTTTTAAAGGAGAACCAAGAAACTGCAGTGTAAGGGACTGTTGGTGATACCACCCAGTACCTGAAGGTAAGTGCATGCCATCATGTCATTAGAGAGTGATGGAGGCTTTGATCTTCCACATCCCAGAGAAATAGCAAAAGCATCACTACCATAAGATGAATTCATTCAATGGTCCCTGGGAGAGGACAACTGCTGAGATCCATGGGATATTATACGTTACAAGCTCCATGAATGTGTCCTTCAATACACTTACTAACACTTGAAAGGCTGCCCAAGGCTATCTGGACTGATTTATTTGTCATAACAACAGGCTTGGTGTAGGTAAACTTAAATGCTCATACTGAATGAAAACAGAAATATGGTCTCGTGGTTTAACTCTGGCCGAATGCCAAAGCTTCCATGAAGGCCGTTCTCTCTCCTCTGTAGCTGGACAGGAGGGGGGGATTTTTTCAAGGTGAGATAAGGATACTGAGAGAGAAAAAAATCCTCTAACTAAAGCAGGCTAAAACAGGCTCAAAACTTAAAAGTGATTAAGTGAATTTATTACAGAATTAAAGGAGTAAGAAAAACATTTTTTAAAACACTGTCTCTCTTCCCCCCCTCCACCCAACAGCCCTCCCTCCTTCCCTTAGAAAGTAAGGAGAACTGGGGGGGGAGGGGGGCAGGTTTCCTAGTCAGTTCATTCCTCAGATGTTTTCTCTTGGCAAAATATCTGGAGGGCAGGCAGTTTTTTGTTCTTCTCTTCTCGTGAGGACTGTGGCAATTTTTGCACAAGTTATTTTTTCCCTCTTGGCAAGCAGACCACCTGGTCACTGCTGCCTGCTCTTACTCCCAAGGCCGGGCTGGTCCAGACTTAGGGTGGGGGTGAAACAAGGCTTTTTTAACACAAATGACTCCCTCAGTACCCAGGAGCAAAGGCCTCATTATTTGTGTCAGCTCCCACCAGACCAAAATGTCCCTCCTGTAGGAGTTCACCCCCTCCTGCTCCGGCGTGGGGTGGATCTCAGCTCCTTCATGGACCCTCAGGGTGCAGGGGAACACTGCATTGGTACAGTCCTTACCACAGGCTGCGGAGATGTCTCAGCTCCAATGTTTGAAGCAAGGACCTCCTCCTCCTCCTTCTTCTTCTTCTTGTTGGCTGACTTTGCTGGTGTCCATATCTGTTGTTTCTTCTACTCCTTCTCCCCTGCCTATCTACAACTACATAACTACATCTGCATGGCGCGCGCCTGCGTACTACTGTGTCTCCTTCTTAAACATGTTGTCACAGAGGCGTTACCTTCTTCTCTAATTGGCCCAGCTGTGGCTTGCAGCACATCCATCTTCAGGAGCTATCAGAGACAGGCCCTGTCTGGACAGCTGTGGAAGCTTCTGGCAGCTTTTTACAGGAGCCATCTTGCTGGCCCCTACCATGCCCAAAAAACCAGACCCCCTGTCAAACCACCACATATGGGCACAGCAAGAAGTTAAACTACAAGCTCCCTTAGAGAGAAAGATTGTTTGCAGCAGTAATTTATACATTGTTTATGTTTATTGAAATGTTTACTATTTCACGTGTCGACAAAGTAGTCTGTCAGATGTAATCAGTCAAGTGACAAAAACTAATCGTCTTTTCCTCCACTGGATACCTCCCCGGAAGCAAGAGTAGCTGAAAGACGAGATTTATAATGAGATTTATAATGAGATTTGGGTAGCATTTACCTTGACACTTATTTTACTCTTTCTTTCCACAAAGCCTCTTATGATACTCCCTCCCCTCCATGTTTTCCTTTTTTACTCTTGCTTTTAATAGCTGAGTTGTTTTTTTTACTGAATCAATTATCATATAAAGGATACATTTTTCATTCAAGGGAATTTTTAAAATTAGTGATGCTGTGCCCTCTGGAAACAAGCCTGATTTTAGAGCTTCTTCACCTGAGAGGTCCAGAAGAGTGAATGTTGCTTTGCAGTTGCTTTTGTAACACAGTGAGCCGTTTGTCCTGCACCTTCTTGGACAGATGTAATAGCATGGGCTCAAAGGATATTTCCTCTGCCCTTTCAATTTTACTGAGTCCTTCATTAAGAAAAGAGATCTGATTCCTCCTTTAAGGTAAATAATGTTTTATTGTACTAATATCTGATTTTCTACTGTGAAATAAGCAAAGAAGTAATTATTGGACACAGTGGAAAGGTACATCTTGAGAAGCCCATGGGAAGGATAAAAGTTTTACTTGTGAAACCAACAGTGTGTAACACATCAGCAAAGAATGAAGAACAAGGATGTCAGTAGTTGTGTCTGTGACTGGAGCTGCTTAAGTGTATGAAAAAGGGACCAGAAAGACCATCTTGAGACAGCAATAACTCTGTCTTAGAGAAATTGAGGAGAGGTTCAAGAACTTTAGCTGCCTTAGAGTCAAGGAGGTTGAAGTACTATGGGGCAGAAGTGCTATAACAGAACTCCATGTTGGTTCAACCTTGAGGAAACCTAGAACAGCTAGAGAGAAATCTAACGGCTAAGGATAACAAAAAACCCAAAAAACGACGACAAACCACAAAACAAAAATCAAATTCCTGATTTATTTTTCCTTTTTCTTGTTTTCAAAAGTTTATTATCCTTTAGAATGTTCAGAAACTTAACCTCTTCCTTCTAAACACAGCTTAATTTTAAGCATTTAAAATGAATCTGACAAATCTAGAATTCTCTTCTGTGTGAAAAAAAGCAAATACCAATTAACTGAACTGTGAAGGCAAACAGTTTTTAAAGTTTCAATTGAAAATTTAGAGCATCTCTATGGGCTGGTTGTACAAGTCTTGATATTCAGGAGAATGAAATGGGCCCTCAGAGAATGCACTAGGAAATACCAAAAATCCTTTAGCAGTTTAGCCATTTTAATATTTAAAATTTTCATCATAATTATCCTCTGTATTTTGCATGTGTGCAGTTCAAGATTTAATAATTTCAGAATAGGATTTAATTATAGCAAAGTGATATTGCATGTGATGTGGAAGGAGACTACTCAGATTTAATAGGTCCCCAAAAACTGAACATGACCAAACAAAATGATTAACATGAAAGCTAAAAGAAAATAGCAGTGCAAAATTAAAATAACAATGTATAACTTTGCATGCAATAAGAAATGTTTCTAATCCATGCATAAATTTCACTTAATCTAATGACTTCCATGGTAAAATTTATACTGCCTATTACTCAGTTCTAGTTCTTTTCCTCAAAATATTTTATATCTAGTGTTAGAATGAAATACTAGCATAACCTTAAATTAAAAATTCTTATATTGAGTTTATATTCATCCACCTCCTTTGGTTAGTCCCTTTGGTTAGTCTTTGGTGTGCCTAATTTATGTGTTCAGCCACTAGAATGTGGTCTTTTTTCCTAATATTGAAATTCAGTCTGAGCCTTAAGTATTCCATGCCTTGCTACTCATTCTCTTGACTCCTCCAGACTGTTCTTGCATAAATCTTCCAATTTTTTTTTTTTTTAAGATCACCATGGTTTCTCATAGTTTAGTTAATTATACTGTATTTAAATTATCTGGCAATTTTGCCTGCTGTCTTAAACTCAGGTTTCTTCTTCCTGCTGTAAATGCTTACTGGTATTAGTAGTAGTAGTACACCTATAATTCTCTGCTAAGAAGACAGGCTATTTTTAATAAAAGTTATTTATGGAACATTGCATAATTCAGTTTTAGAGAATATTTATCTGTATCTTATCTGTAGCAATAGAAATGAAATGTCATGTATATTATCTATGCACATTTTCCTTTACTCTTATCTGTAAAACTCACTTAAGAAACATATATCTGATCTTTAAAATAAAACATTGGAACAGTTTCATCTTCTCTGAAATATCCGTTCCTTTAAGAGAATTATTTTGGGTAATATAGTCTGGATGATTTTACTTGTAATATTGTAGAATTATTCCACTTTTTGTTCAAACACTGAAGAGAGATTATTTTTTTAATATATCATGGAACTTTTTATCATGTTTTATAGAAAGACTAAATGCAGGGCCACTGAGCTATACTGAGCTTATATTTATCATATCTGTTGCAAAGGTAGATTATTATATTCAGTGAATGTGCTCTGAAAAAGGTACTGAAACTTAGTTTTGTTCTAATTGCCTGTTATGGTAACAAGTCCCTAATAAACGCTACAAAAATAGCATTTTGAATTATATTTTGAATTACATATTCAGTATACTGTTCCTAGTTTTCTGATAGATCTAGCATAATTTTTGGTGGACAGGATGTGAGGAGTTCAAACATATTTAATATCATGTTAATAAACGGCTACTCTATGAAATGATTAATATGCTTCTGTTGCAGTGGAGAATTAAGATGATTTTTCTCTAAACTAAACATGTGACTGCACTAGAAATGTCTCTTTGGAACATCAGACACATTAGTTTACATAAAAAATGTTGTCAACATTATTTCTTTAAATGTGGAAGAGTCTGTGTGGATTGCAACATTGAAAGTTGCATTTCTATAAAACTTTCCACAATATTTTTGTTGCCTAAACTATTTTCAAAGAACTATATATAATTTTTCAATTCAGCTGAAGTTATTACATGGGAAAATTCTGAACAAAAGAATTTGTTAATAAAGGACTTGTAAATGTACAGTTCATAAGTTAACTTTCTGTCTTGTGTTAAGAGCCCATGGAAATTATCACTTATATGGATAACAATTTTATGTAAACTGAAGGCCTTTGCAAGATTTGGCATAGGAAATAAACTAACTCTGTCTTTTTATGGTATTCTTTATCTGCTATTGTTGCAAAGGTATACCTATAGGACTTTTTGTCTTGATTCTGGATCTTCAAGACTATTTTTCAAATTGGTAGAATCATTCTATTTGCATTGAAAGTATTTTAAGAAAAAAAAAGAGTAACTTATTCCCTCTACTTTATAACAATTATCAAATTTACTATCAAATTCAGTGATTTTAAGATGGAATTTTCAGATTGAATTTTGATTTTTTCAGGACACTTAAGTTCACTGTTTTATCATACCATATTTTATGTTGTTTATATCAAGTTCATAGTCTTTAAAATTGTTCAGAGGGGTTGCACATGCCCCCTCCCTGGGAAACTTTTGAAGTGTGGTTGAATGGTGCTCTGAGCAACTTGATTTACTTGACAATGTCCCTGCTTATTGCAGGGGCGTTGGACTACATGGCCCTTCAATCCCAGCCATTCTCTATTTCATGATTCTGTGATAAATGAGTAATCCCCCATAGATTTGAATACACACAGTTTGCATTAAAATTATTCAATAACAGTAAGTGTAAAAAAGACAGTATCTTCCCATGAGGATAATATGTCTTATTCCGTGAAAGTGAAGGGTAAAGTATGCCACAAATTTATAGAAGAGAGAAATGCAAAACGTGTTCTGAAGCTGACCTGATAGATTGTTCAATAAAGGCATAAGGGGTAGGGGAAGTGTCTCATCACTTTTTGAAGAAAAATATTTTACTTCTGAGAAGAGAGTAGTGTACATGAACTACAATGGTTCATTATAGTTCTTGCCTTGACCATACCAGCATAAAAATCTCAGTTGAGTGTACTTATACTGTGAATGAAAAGCCTTTTTGACATCTAGGGAATGCATTCTAACAAATATGCACTCGCTCTATTAGATCCTATTGTGGCTAAGAATAAAACCAATGTGATTTTGAGAAAACCCTAACTTTTACATATAAAAATGTAAACACTATGTTTAGCAGCAAAATCCAAACTCTGAATTACATAATAGGGTAATACCCTATATCTCATATGTCATGACAATTGGCTCATCACTTTAAAAGTTTTATATTCTTGCTCACAAAGCAAGTGATCCTCTTATTAAAAATAAGTAAAATTGTTTTTGTTGAACTTGTTGATGACCACAAATATAAACAGTTCAAAAATGTATGGTATTTTTGCTAACAGTACGATGGGCTTCAGAAAACTAGTGGAACTTGACAAAATAAAACTAAGTAAGAAATTACAGAATTAATGTTAACACAGCAAAGTAAAAATATGGGTTTCTTTTTGTTTGTGATGTGAAATCATAAAAAAAATAATTTAAAGCTATTCTAAAATGTTTTATCATGGAAATTAATAATACATCGGCAAAGATTTTCAGACATCTTGTTGTTCTGAGTAATTATTTTTTTCCCTTTTTTAGTGCGAGAAGTATGCTCATCTAAAATACCTTCCTCATTTCGAGCAAAGGAGACGGAACTGACTCCAAAAGAAACTGTTATTTGGGCAATGACTCTGCAAGATGTGCATGATAAAACAACACCACTGGAACTTTTGTTTTTTCCTGAAACTGAACTATGAAGCTTACCAGAACAATATTTTTTTAATCCGCCTGCCCCCACCCCCCTTTAATTTTACTTTAACCTATTTTGCACAGAGCTTTATCTGCTTCGTCTCCCCATCCACTTATCTTGGCACTCCAGAGTAGCAGTGCACTGTACCCATATGCCCACAGACAGATGCTTTGTGCACTCCCAGGATGCCAGACTTATTAATATTAAGGACAATGGTGCTATGCATCTTCTTGTTGTTGTAAGTTTGGGCTTTTTTCCTGGAGAGATGACAGATCTGTCTCCGTGATATAGCTTTAAGTGGAGCAACGACTCTAAAATTGTTATTCTGAGTGAAAATATGGAACATGCAGCATTGCCTGAGACAACTATTAATGTTCTGTTTACCAGCTTCTGGGAGATGCAGCATCTTCATCCTTTCTGAAGATATCTTAATGCAGAACATCTAAGAAATTAACTAGGAAAGACTAGGAACAAATGGCAAATGAACATACAATGAGAAATGTAAGACAGAGTATAAAAATTAAATCAGCTGTGAAAGAACAAACTTGAAAGGAAAATAAATGGAGAAAGAAAGGCACCACAAACGTCAAGAAATCAGATATGTGTTAAAACTCATAGGTGTACGATATCCAGCTGAATTATGGTAATGCAAGATACAGTTACATCCTTGCTTACCTTTCAAAGGGTTCCACTGAACAAGCATGTTCTTCTGACTGTACACTGTGACTGACCGTGCTTGTTTCTTCTCTTCTGCAGCTTCTTTTTCTTTATGCACTTAAAAGCAATATTTTTAGTAAATTGAGGCAAACAACTCATGATTCCTTTAGCTGCTCTTTTGCTGATGTACTTTGGCATGGGACAGACTTTACATCCCAAACATCTACAGAGTTCCTGGCCTGAGCAGGAGAAGAGGGGACAGCTTCCCACATATCTCTTTAGCTATCACAAAAACAACCATCAGAGTTACAAGTCCTTGTGCCAGCATTTTCCAGCAGCTACATGTGATCCATGTAGTTTTAGTGATGGCAGCATCAGGCTGCTGTGCTTGGTACAGCTTGTGATTTTTGACATCTTTAAGTCTGACTTTGTTAGCGTATGTAATGTATAAACTTTAGAGAAAAATAACTTGTTGCAACAACTATTAAAGAGCTAATATTTTATATCCATGGCTTTTATTCACAGTGTAAACTTCTATTCCCTTCCACCAGTGAATAATGTAGAAGAACATTTTTTCCTCCAAAAGGAACATTGCCAGGATCACCCTGGCAAAATGCAATGATCAATAATGAACTAATCAATACACAATGACTGCACTGAGATTCTTTGCTTTAGACCTCTGCAGATGTGAAACTCTTCCCTAATTTACATCTCTCCATAAAATACCTATATCACGTGTACATACATCTGTGTGTTCACATCCACACATAGACATAGACATAGACATAGACATAGACATAGACATAGACATAGACATAGACATAGACATAGACATAGACATAGGCATATGTAGCACCCCAGAGCTTGCTGCCTGGGGCTGCTTGTGGGAAAAATACTTCTTTCCCATGGAAGGTATGAAAAACAATAAGATAAAGCACCTGTTGTTGTTGTCCGGGTATGATATGTTTTGGATTAGGGTGGTGTAGAACCTAGCCAATCATGTACCTGGGCCCCTACTATATAAAGGACAATACAATAAACGGGGCTCACTCGCTGGCTCTCTGATCTCTGCGAACCAAGCTGTGTGCCATGTCATTATTGCTGCCCACTGATACAGACATAGACATAGACATAGACATAGACATAGACACAGACATATAGACAGACATAGACATAGGCATAGACATAGACATAGACATAGATGGTTACTAAATTTAATGTTTAAATCTTTAAAAAATATATTTATTAAATTTTTAGCTCAATTCCTATGTTGGTGTCTGCCGCGGGTAATAAGCATTAGTAACTGGAAGCCTTTGATAGCGGTCACGTGACCTGAGAGAAGCGATTCTAGCCTCTCCCACTCTCCGTCGGAGTCATGGCTGCTTTCATTTTCCGTGGTGGTGTTTGCAAAATTCACAACTGCGGGTTGGTAGAAGCAATAGAAGTAAAGAGACTTCGCGGGGTCCAGCCCTCGTGGAGCTGGCGGGGCCAGGCCACACCCCCGGCTAGCCCCAGAGGCACTGCAATAGGTGTCTATATATATATTTTTTACTAGCTGTGTGCTATCCCCAACAGCAATTGAAACAAGTGATTTATTTTGCTACATCTACAAATTCAAGCAAAACAGAAATTATGCAGAAAGCCAACCCAAAATCTCTTTTTTAGTAAACTTCATAGTAGTATGTAGATAGCTGGAAATTTAGGTAGCCCAGGACACTGTTGGCCCTTCTGGCTGCCAGGGCACTGCTGACTCATATTCCATTTGCCATCGACCAGGACCCCAAGGTCCCTTTCTGTGGCACTGCTCTCCATCCTCTTGTTCCCTAGCATGAAGCTGTGTCGTAGGAGATTTAGGTTAGATATTAGGAAAAGGTTCTTCACCCACAGGGTATTTGGGCACTGGAACAGGCTCCCCAGGGAAGTGGTCACAGCACCAAGCCTGACAGAGTTGAAGTGTTTGGACAATGCTCTCAGGCACATGGTGTCACTTTTGGGGATGATGCTGTGCAGGGCTGGGAGTTGGACTTGATGATCCTGATGGATCCCTTCCTGCTGGGCATGTTCTGTGAGTCTATGAAATTATGTTGAAAAGGAGGATGCTCAGATATCTTGAGAATCTCTCACAGTAGGTGTGGTTAAAAATGAGTTGTGAACCTGATTCCCCAACCTGTTACATGAGCACCTACAAGATATGTGGCTCCCTATTGTTTAAAAACAATTCAGTGCAAATTCTCTTGATACTTTTTACTTCAGACTTCTATGTAGTCATAAAATATAAGACAAAATAGTATTTTTCAAACATGATCAGGATTTTTTTTTTGTTATTCTCTAACTTATAAAAGTCTCAGACTGATGAATGATCTTCCTGACACACCAAGCTAATTGCATAAGTTTCAGTAAACACAACACTTTTTTTTCACAACACTAGCATCCAACTATCCAAGACTGAGGAAGTCAAGGTCTTGGAGCCAAATTATTTTAAAATGTCAGTCTAATGAAAATGGCATGCTAAAAATAAACAAAAGATTGTTGGTCCATGGGTTTCTCACTTTGTATTCAAATATTTTAAACTCCTGGGTACCAGAATTCTGACTCCAAGAGGCAGTAATGAGGTCTGGCATAAGTAGACAGCTACATTGTAATGAGGAATAATTGGTTGTAATATACACTCAGTGCAAAGCGCAGTTGTACGGAATAAAATACATTTTGCATTCAACAGAGTACTAGGCAGTGAAAAGTTTGAAATCTTTGAAATGACATGTAGAGCCACAAGACACCATAAACAACATCAAAAAGCTTTGCAACACTCATTATAAAGAAAAAACCTAAATAAGTTGACACAAATAAAAATAGTTACTATATTAAACCAGTACATAATACAACATCTATGTGATTTATAAGCGCAACTCTTTTGAAAATATGATCAAAGAAAAAAGGTGGATTATACTCTGCAATAAATCTCATATACATTTTTTAATCTGACAGAAAAGGTTCAAAATACAATCAATACTCTAAAGATACTATCATCCCTTTATTTATACTGGACTAAAATAGCAGGATGTCTCAAGGTCACTGATGGTTTACAGTTCTGAGCAGCTTTCAGAGAAAGCTTGCCTGGCTCAGACCCTATTCAGTCATGTCACTGAGGGTGAGATTCATCTGGCCAAATCTAGATGTGTCTTTGTACGTGTGGCTACTGATCTAAAACTCTTTATAATCAAAGGAGAGATTGACATCTCTAGGGTGCAATTCATCTGCTCCCAAAGTAGGTGCCTAAAGTAGGTCATATGAATCATACTCTAGAGTGTCTATTTCTTTCTACTAATTATGAAGGTATCATAGAGTGGGAAGGTCACAGGTAGATATCTCTGCAGTAGGTATCTAAAGACAGGTTAGATGAAAAGCACCCAAACATCCACCCACAGGAATAAGTGATTGTAGTAGATGGCAATTTATCACTATTTCCAGTGTAAGCAGGTTATCAATTACTCTGGTCCTGCCTTGACAATCAACCTGCAGAAGTCCTTTTGTGTATTAGAAAGTGTGAAAACACTGATTAGAAACACATGATAGTGCTTCTAACTAAAAACATCAGCTTGATGTTAGTGCTGTTGTAATGAAAAACATTGTACTATCATAGTATGGACATCTTTGAATATCAACATCTAATGAATCCCTGTTGCTGACTCATGAAAGCTTTATGATAAAGAATCAATAAGTTTTCTGAAACTGCCATGTTTTTATTGTTTGAAACAATAAAATTTCTTGTATTTAAAAATTGTATTGTATTCTCTTAAACACAGAATTTAAGGCTTTTTGCCACATTCATTCCTTCTAAAAGCAGAATAAATACAAAGGCTTATGGAAATATGGAAGTATTTAAAAGGTCAGTAATCCATTTTATTCCCAGAATTCTTATTAAAATAAGTGAAAGAACTTGTTACTACTGTGCTGACTGCTGTAGAATAAAATTGTAAGGATTTAGGAATGATGAGAGAGTTTGCATGTTCTTTGGCAACAGCATCTGGCTGTAGTAGAAAGGCTGATGTTTCCTTCTGCCACACTGGCAGAAGTTATATTTCTCTGGGTGAATGATAAGGAACACATACAAGGTGTAGCATGGGAGAATGAACTCCTAACTCCTACACTCTATTTGGTTCTAGAGTTTTACACAGCGGTTCTCTCCCTGTGTATATTTTCAAGCCGCAGTTCATGCTCCCCAGGGTGGCAGCCAGGGCACACCCCACCTCCCATCCATGAGCAGGGCAGCTGGACCACTGGGATAGGGGCTGAAAAGGAGTCCTGGGCTATGGGCAGGGTGAGGGGACCCTATTAAGTGGTGTAAGGTTCTGTCTGGGCTGGTGGTGCCCTCAGGGCCCTGACATGTTACTGTTTAATTTGCATTCACTTTATTAATTTACTGCACTTTTTGTCTAAACTCAGTGTTACGTTTCTTGTAATTGATGAATCAGTTTAGCAGCATCCTAAATGTTTTTGCCTATAATTATCCCAAATTAAATTTAATTTGCTTTGATAACCATAACAAAATTAATTTATCTTCTTACCTGCTTTCAAATTTCTCCACTTTCTTTTGCCCTTTTCTGATGGAGTTTGCACACACAAATGTTGCAGCCACTCAAATATACTAAAGTCAGTGTAATACTTATACTGAAGGTGATCCCTATGTGTTTTACTACACAGTTTTTAGCTTTCAATGTTTACAAGCGAGAATCCTCTAATTTTAATCTTTCATTCCACGAGCAGCTTAAGGAAGCTCTGCAATGAGAACAGAATAGTGTGGCAGTCTTTGAAAACAGGTCTTTACAAAAAGGACTGGGTCATAAGGAGGCCTCGCTCATTTCCATTTTATATTTGCATAACCAATCTCTTCCACATTCAAAAAGTCATGAGGCAACTTTTTCTTAGAATATATGAAGTGCAACATTTTCTTTCATTTGCTTCACACCTAATATTTTCTTAAAATAACTTTAAGCATTATGATATCCAACTGAAAATCACATTTTAATTAAAAATTTCAAGGTTAATCTTACATTTAATACTAATCTACCTATGTAGAGATGTAAAATTTGATATTAATGAATTATATTTCCATAATTATTATGTTTTTCTAGATTTCATAGATGAGTAGATTTCAAAATCAGGAGAGTTAACTGTGACATCTAAAAAGACTGGAGAAGTTGTAGGATTTGAAAGAAATAAGAGGTCAAAAATAGAGTCAGAAAAAGAGAAATGTATTCCACTGCCAGCAGGCCTAAAATTTTTTATAGTGCTGAGAAGGTATTTCTCAGGATTTTTCAGGTAATGTGGTAGCAGTCTGTTATGGGTCTCAAACGTTAAAGAAATTCAAAATAGAGAAGATCACACATTTATTCTAATGACATCTGTACCTTCTGAGTCTATTGGTTCTGTTGTCTATTTTGATAACTTACAAAGTACAAATTTAAAAAAATTAGGAAATTATTTAATTTATTGCATATTAAAACCTAATGTAACCTATATTTGTCAAATACCTTAAATACCTCTTCTATTATCTGGTTATATATATCTTCAAATATTTGTACAATACTCTTGTTTTATGTTTGAATAGTCTCTTTTCTATCATTTCTTATCATATCTGTTACTTAAACTTCCCAACTTCCTTGACTGCCTTTCTCTGAATTTTTCCTAGTATACACTTTTCAGAGACAGGTTCCACAAGACTAGAATTATTTTTTTGAGTGATATCTGTTGTACTTAACTTGTTGATAAAGTCAGAATACAAGAGAAGATAGGCTTGCAGTGGAGAAACAGAAATGAGAAGCAAAGCAACCATCAGAAAAAGCTGGAGAATTAATGTAATCAAGTTAGTGTGAGTGATGCTGTTAATCATTTTATGCAATTTTTTGTATTGACAATTTTTTTGTTTGTTTGTTTTTTAACTAGGTTTGAAAGTCAATTGTATTATAAAGTTATCTGGAGAGAGAACATCTGATTCTTGGAGATTATCTTTCAGCACAGCATGCTAGAATTAGACCTACATTTCTGTGTGACAGTAGCAGGAGCTGCATGTCTAAATCCCCATTTGCCATCTATAGTCATTACTAAGCACTATCAATCACACAGCACTTGTGTGTCTACTGCACAAGCTTTTCAGCCAGGAAGCTACTTGCACTTAAATTTTTTATTTATAAACTTGTCTATAAACACATGCATCTAATTTTAAGCAGAATTCCTCTAAAGTGACTATTAGAAAGGTTTTCCAAACAGACATTTTTTAAATTCTCATCACAGTTCAATTTCAGCTTGATAATTTAAAATGAAAAGAAATAGGGCTCATTTCACCAAGAAAATAGAAGTGGCATTCCCCAATCATACTGCAGTAGCAATGACAACAGAGACATTCACTTTGGTTGGAGGAAAAGTGTAGCATTCACTATTTAATTCCCTTTCTAATTAGTTATATATAACTACCATCAAGGCAGTTACAGTATTGCCCTCCCTTCCTGATTTTCTTGGCCTCTTCAGATGGCAGCAGCCTTCAGTTTGGCTTAGCAGATATTGTATACTTAGTTCCTCGTCAGGACGCACTGTATTACTTTGTAATTTCTAGTCAAACCCAGTTTGATGTCTTCTTGTGCTGCTTTCCAAAGCAATAGAAGTGTTCAGCATGATACTGCTGCCTCAGAGTCCAGATTTCAGAAATTCCTTCTGGGTCTCATCTGTCTCTCTCTCATTTTCAAAGACGCTATAGGGCATAAAGCTCTAGAATACTTATGACAATATTTAATATTCAAGACACACTGCCTGACTGCGTTATTGGCATGTTGGTGAGACTTCATCATCTAAGATTAAGCATCTTGTCTAACTTAGTCCAACCTAATAATATTTCCTATGCTCACTTTAGTATAGGTTCACCTGGTAGGCAAGTAATATCACAAAAAAATATGTCTTGGTTGATGAGAGACCACACACAGAGTTTAGTTATAAGGGTAACTTTTAAATAGTTAAAGTTTATTTTAGGTGAGATGAATTTTTTTCAAGTTCTCCAAGGAAATTAAGACAACAGTGACACAGAAAAACCTATCAAGACTGTTTTTATTTGCAAAAGTATCTGTTTCCAGAAAGTTAGGAAAAGTGACATTGCCTCTTTGCAAGCTCAATGGTTTTATGAGAACTCTTGTGAACGCTTAAAAGAACTGTTCTCTTCAAGAACATAAGATGCATGGAGGCAGTCAACTGCAAAGCGAAATAGCACATAAACGTGGTCTCTTGTTTATGAATTATCAAAAACCATAGGAGAGGGAGAAAGGTTTTTAGGACTTTTCCTCAGTTGTTGCAAATTATTGATGGTGGAAGGTTACTACCTTATTCAGAATATTGAAATTCTGAATGTAAAAGTCCCAGAAAAGATTTTTCATTAAGAGAAGCCATGTAGCCACATGTTCAGTAGGGTTTTCTTAGTTAGTTAGCTAGTTTGTTTGTTTGTTTGTTTTGTGGCTGTTTTTTCTGTTATATATGAGTCTGAGGCTTTTTTCCATTGCAAAAACTGTTGCTCTTTTTACTGCACTAATCACACCCACTTTCAGTATGAGTGGATTCTTTTGGTGTTGCAAATGTACTTACTGTAAGAAAAAAGTACAAGAAGATCTGTGATTGAGTTTCATAAATTCAGACCATCATACAAAAGTGAAAGATATAAATTGTGAGTAAATTCATTTTTCTGTACTTTAGAGACTGACTTTGAACATCCCTTACAAGATCTAAAGTGAAGTCTGGCATACAGTGTTACACAAGTATGCAAAATTGTGCTTTGCATTAATTTGAAACAGTCTCTTATTAAAATCAGAGTATAAAGTTTTGATATAATACATAAAAGCAGAGAAAAATCTGTAGAGATGTGTGAAAGTTGTTGGTTTTGTACAGTACAATGAGAATTATACATATGAAATTAATTGCAGGGGTGAATAGAGAACCTACTTGGTAATACTGACCTTGAGACTTAGCAAGGGCAACAGAAAGGTGTTTCTTGGGTGGCTTGCTATGAAGAATTTCTTTTAACTAATGCTCAAAGTAAAGATAAGCACATAGTTCTCATGATTTTGACTGGAACACTGTAATAAATACATCCATTGCCACAGGGATCAACTTTTTATCCAGCTCTGTTCTGAGCTACTTTGTACTTACAGGATGGGAGAAGAAATTAAGGCCTCATATTGGAAATCTACAATTTCATGTCTTTGGCTGTTTCAAAAAAAAAACCAAACCAAACCAAACCAAAACAAAAAACCCCCGAACAGTTCATTTGCTTTATATATAGCAGAAACAAAAGCCCAAAGATTTTTGAGTAAGGATTAAAAAAAACCCCTGTGGGTGTTGGCAAAATATCTTATTAGCAAATCACTTCATTATATAAAGTATGGATATTCAGAGGGATTTTTTTAGCCAATAATTGCCTATATCCTGCAGTATTAGAGAGAAGGCATAATTTTTAAGAGTATGCTAATTTTAGTGGGAATAGTGATAATGCCACAGAAAGAAAAAAAAAAAAAGAAAAAGAAAAAAAAAAAAAAAAAAAAAAAAAAAAAAGAAAAAGAAAAAAAAAAAA
>VZRZ01006727.1:66119-121074 GCA_013398175.1 Climacteris rufus | reverse complement strand
GGGCAGCAGTGACCGGGCGGGCTGCTTGCCAAGAGGGAAAAATGACTTGTGCAAAAATGCCACAGTGCTTGCGAGAAAGGAAGAAGGGAACCTGCCTTCTCTCCAAATAATTGCCAAGAAGAAATCATCTGAGGAATGAACTGACTAGGAAACCCCCTCCCAGTTCTCCTTACTTTCTGAGGGAAGGAGGGAGGGATTTTGGGGGGGGAAGAAAGTGTTTAAGAGAGTGTTTTGCATACTCCTTTAACTCTGTAATATATTCACTTATCAATTTTAAGTTTTGAGCCTGTTTTAGCCTGCTTAATTCGAGGGCTTTTTTCTCTCAGTATCCTTATCTCACCTTGAAAGAAATTCCTTTCCCCTGTCCAGCTGAGCAGAGGGAGGGGAAAGGGAAGCAGTTTTTTGTGGGACCTTTGGGGCAGCTCAAAACCATGACAAACTTCTATACAGTTCAAGTCCTGGGTATCCAGAGATGTACATGTTGTTCCCACAACTTGGGATGGCAGGTCTGCAAGCAACTGCTTCCTTTCCTACAGTTTGCCATGGTGCCAGATCTGCTTCTCCAGGCCTAGCGCCTTCCTGTTTTGCCATCTGCTTTCCCACAGCCTGCAAAGTGCAATTTTTTCCAGTGTGTTAATTCCAAACCTGTCACCTCTGTGTAGGCCTGAAATTAACAGCTTCCTGTTTGCTATCTGTGCCTGTTGTGGTGACTTATCTTATGGGAACAGTTTTTGAGACTTTTTAGCTGCATTCTTTAAGTCCTGACAACTGTAGTAGCCCTGTTGTGTTCAGTGGAGATGTGCTAATTCATGTGAAGTGAGGGTCTAGCCCATGGAGCACTGAGACGATTTTTAGCTTTTCTGTGGATACTCTGTGTTCAGACATTTTTTCTCAATCATTTGTAATGTTAGAACAAGGCTTGATTTGGCCATAGACTTGAAGGCACCTATATTGTGGCGGCGTATGTGGCAAAAGCCACAGCCCCACAGGCTCAAGACTGGTGGGCACAGCCTGAGGTTGCCACAGTCTGAGGCATTCTCCCTGCTCAGGGTGAGTTTTTGGTTCACCCCCAGTGTCCCTTGTACCTTAGTTTACATATTTTGTTTGGTTGCTACATTACCTAAAGTTCTGCATAAGGTTATGTTCTGGAAATTTCATTACAGTTCAGCTCTCTATTGGTTATATGTTAATCCTTGTACCCCCATAGGTTACTTTCCCCTGCTTGTATCCCCATAAATCTCTTGCTGTCCCTAAAACCTTGCCTTTGGTAGCTGAAGCCTTCAGCTCTCCTGGACCCCTGCGCCACCTCTCCTGGACCCTGGACCCTCTCCTACCTTTCCTGCTGCTTCTTCCGGGAAATAAAAGAGCTGGAAATCACTCCAAGGCCCTTCTCTCGGGTCTTTGTCCTTGCCTGCACCTGCACCATCAGCCCAGGGCTCTCTCTATCACAGAGGAGCCAGCACTAACACGCTGCCGGAGGATGCCCTGTGTCTGGGGAAACTGCAAGCTGCAGCCCCCGGGAAACCAGGGTCACTCCCAGAATAACGCTGAGTGGCCTCAAGTGGTTCCCGGAGCCAGCATGACCATATTTCTGCTGGCTCCTTGATATCAGCCTTTTCTCAAAGTCTCTGATTCTGCCACAGGCAGCAACTTCCCTTGTTTTTTTTAGAGATTCTCACTGACTCTATAACATTGCTGATCATGCTGTTAAACAATTGAATTTTCCTTAAATCCTCAAACTTTGAAAAACCTCATCTAACTGATATCTTTAAAAGCTGGAGAAAAAAGAAGGGAGAGAATTTAATTGAGGATACTTTCTTATTTGCAAACTCTTAAAGTTATCTCTGTGGCCTTGTTATGATAGGATAAGGCCAGATACGACAGAAAAAAAATACATAAGATTTTAAAAGCTACCTGTGTTCATTAAAACATTCAATACTCATTAAAACTAAGGGAATTATTCCTCTATTATAGAAATTTCTGAGAATCACAACGGTATGTATTTTTAAGGTTCATTACCCAGAATTGCTTTGTGTTGTGGTCTAAATAAACCTTTCTTCCCTGTTTCTGTCCCCAGTTACAGCTATAAATGATAGATGAATTGTTTTATTGTAGACATTATTTGTGTATCAATTGACAGGTTCCCAGATTCACAAATTGCTTTTACATAACTTGTGACATATGATTTATTCACAGTCTTTTCAGAAATAGTCATATTTTTCTATTCATCAGAGGACCAGAGCCTGCTGAAGAATTTATATACTGCATATTTGCATATCTACTGATCTTTTTGTATCCTGCTTTAGCTATAAGAGATATTGTATATTATCTTATTTAATCTCAATTTTTTTGGTGTTTGCCTCCCTCTACCTGTTTTTCTCTTCATATTAACACAGCAGTTGATTTACATTTTAAAAGCAAGTTTTCTTTTGAAACTCTCTATGGGAACAGAAGAATTCTTTTTGTATTTCTGAGTTTCATTTTCTTTGTAGGCGGATAAATGGCAAATGTGGAGAAACTGGAAAAAAGGAGAAGGCAATGACTTTGATTTGTTTTTCAGTTTCTAAATCCCCCAAAAAAGGTTTTGATCTTTCTGTTCCATTAAAAGGGTTCAGTGCCTTTCAGTAAACACATTGGTACTTTATGGGAAGGCATAACACTACACAACATTCAGACTAGCATTCTGAGTGCTCTGCGGTGCTTTGCAAAAATACCATAGGATGATCAACAACTACAACAACTACAATGTATAGGGTACCATCTTAAAAACTATCAATTTTGTGTCAAATCTTGCAATTAATATGCAAGGAAGGGCCACCCAAGCTGATTCTTGGACATTCCATCAGTCATTAAATATGTTAGGGGCAATGGGTAACAAGCAGTCTTAGCTTGTTGTTGTGCTGTCTTTCCCACTCCTCCACTCTTCCCTCTTCCCTCCATGTTCACACATTGTCTCAGTCTGCGAGCTCTTTGGGACATCAGGAATCTTTTCACATTAAGGAAAGCATGAAGTGCAGTGGGGTTAAAGTTTGTGGTACCTGCTGTCTCAGTAAAAATAACAAAGAAAGTGTTTTTGGTCAAAAGACAGGTCATCAATTCCCAGATATAATTCTGGCTCTGTGTTTTCTTTGAACTTTGAGTACTTTTCCTTACTTACCTTTCTTGCCTTGTATTACCGCGATGCCTGTTATTACGGCTTATCCCGGTAATCAGTCGAGACGCAGAATTAATGAGAGCTGGAGTCCGAATGTTCTTGTTCAGAGCAAGGCGGAAAGGGGGGAAACCCCTTTCGTTTAATTCTTATATACACTTTTAGAAATCACAGATCATTGGAGAAAGTTAACACTTCCGTCTCTAACTATATTGGTTACAAGAAGTGTCCGTCAAAGGGATCTGTGTCCATGGGAAAGGAATGTAAAAAGATAATTTTTACAACAACATAGCTATGTTTACAGAAATCGTCCTTGAGACTGTCTAACAGAGAAAACTAGCTATTTTACAGTGAAAAATGGGCAACAGCCTTGTTTTACAGTTCATGGTCCATTAATAGCTTCTAATGTATTATTTTAATAAAATTTAATTTTAAGTTATAGTCCTAAGTGCCTAATGTTGATTTTTTTTAAGTATCACGAAGTGAAACGCTTAAACATTAACTTGGTTTTCCTCTGTGTTCAAGTGGTTTTATGAGATCTGTCAAACAGATCTGAACACCATTTATAAACACTTTGCTTTTTAAGAAGTTTAACTAAATTGATTGTGTTACCTCATCTCCTGTGCCTCCCTTTAGACTAGTAAAAATTCTCAAATTAATTGTATCCATGAAAATCGACAACTCCAATTAACATCAGACATGAATATCAAGTCCTTCTGTTTAGACTGCTGAACTTTGAATCAGACTTGAACAGCTACGTGTTGCTGGCATGAATGGTCAATGGCTTTCTTCTCTGGAGTGTGTTGACCTGTAAAATCCATGTTCCTGTGGGTTCTGTTTGAACTTCATACCCCTTGTTAGCAGTTCATTTGGTGTAAAAACTGCAAACCCCAGAGCTCTGGACCACATTAGATATTTTCATTTTCCTATTTATCCTGAAAAGACTCTTCTGGTCTCATCGGTAGTAAAATCTGTAGTATTTGTGCCCTTGGAGCTGCTCTGTTTTCTGTTGTCTAGTCTCCTATGTCAACAAGTATGATACAGAAGGGGTGTAACAAGTATCTTATGTGTCATAATCCTGTTGAGCTTTAGTGTAACTGCTTTCACAATGGTGAAGTAGATGGCACTGTAGAAAAAGACCATTTACACAGGCTTGTAGAGTAACTTATGGTTAATGAGACCCAAGAGGTCTCTAGTTCACCCTCCTGTTCAAAGCAAGGTCAGCTATGAGGTCAGGGCAGGTTACTGGGGCAGGACCTTATCCAGTGTGGTCTTGCAGACTTCCAAGGTGAAGACTACACCACATCTCTGAACAATCTCCTCAGCTGCTGGACTGTCTTTGTGGGAAAATCTTTCTTTTAATGTTTGGTCTGAACCTCTTATTTCAGCTTGTGCTTGTAGTCACCCACCCTTCCAACACGCACATACAACAGGCTCTGTGGAGAGTCTGACTCTGTCTTCCTTATGACCTCTGTAGGTACTGAGGGCCTCCCTCAGGACACCCCCAAAACCCTTCATTCTCTAGGCTGAGTTGTTTAAAGAAGACTTTGTGAGCTTCTCCTCACTCCTGAGTGGTCAGTAATACACTCCCTCCAAGGCATCACCTTCACTGGCTTCTCCTCTGATCTGACCCACCTGATGTACCTAGTGCCCTACAAGAGGTACATAAGCCCAAGCTGCTCCTTTATGTAGAGGGAAAACACTGTACCATCCTTGTTGTCCCATTCTGTCCTTTCTGAAGGTCTTGTATCCATCCATACTAGCACTGCAGTCAAGTGAGCTGTCCCATCTCATCCCAGATGTGCCTCTCCTTGCTGTACCATGGGAACTCTGCTCTTGTCTACTGCTTGTATCACCCCTACCCTGTCATCCCTCACTGCAGCTGTCTCATCAGTGGTCATATGCAGACAGAAGGTTTAGACACCCTCTGATCAGTATTGTCAATGTTTTTAATAGTGATAGCATGTTGCCCATTTTTACTGTTAAAAATAGGTAGCTCTCTGCTAGACAGTTTCAAGGACGAGATTATGTAAACATAGCTATGTTGTTGTAAAAATTATCTTGTTTTACATTCTTTTCCCATGGACACAGATCCTTTGATGGACATTTCTTTTAACCACTGTAGTTAAAGACGGAAGTGTTAATTTTCTCCAATGAACTGTGATTTCTAAAAGTGTATATAAGAATTAAACGAAGGTGGGTTCTCCCCCTTCCGCCCTTTGCTCTGAACACGAAGCTCTGACTCCGTCTCCTCTGTTCTGCGTCTCCGGCTGATAAGCCGTGATAAGCCGTAATAAGCGGTAATAATAGCACTCTGGGAATACAGTCCAACAGTGGCTTTTTGAAGTAAACGGACAATGTATGGAACAAAACCTATTTTTGTTATTTGGTTTTCCAGATTTTATAGGCCATTGTGCTAACCCATGAGATGGCTGCTTCTTAAAAAGTGTAAATATTTCCATTTGTACGTCAGTATAGTTGTGTGCCTAGAAAGACAATTCTTTAAAGTTTATTTTCCTCACTCAAGACAGTGTATTGATGTAATTAAAGCCCAGACAGTGTTTTCTTTAGTAGACAATAGAGTTTTGGAGTGTATAATGGTCAATAAGGCCATTAGATAGTCTTTTAGTGTTCCATGGTGCTGTGCATCACAGTGCATGCTATTGGATAGTTCCAGCTGCAACAGATGGCCTCTTACTTCTGGAATCACACAGAAGAAGTGGTGAACTTTTGTAATCCCTGTACCTATCTTTTGTCTAAAGGGAATAGGAATGCTTGTTATTGCTGCGATATTAAAAGTCTGTCCTTATTGCTGGCTTATTACACTTATTTGAAAGAAAATCAACCAGTTACTACTCTTGGATTTTAAAATTCATTGCCTAAAACCTTATACTTTATATTAAATCCAATACTTTATATAAAAGATCTACCATTGTTTAAGCCAAACTGTCTACCAAGCACCACACAGCTGCTCACTCACACACGCACACTTGCACCACCCCAGTGGAAAGGAGAGGGGAATAAAACATAAAACTTGTAGGTTGAGGTAACACCACATTAAAAATTGAAACAAAGTAAAATATAGTAGCAGTAATAGTAGTAATAATAATAAACAACCAAGAAAAAACAAGGAATTCAAAATACAATTGCTCACCACTTGCTGACTGATGCCACACCCTGTCCCTGAACCCTGATCAGCCCCCTCATATAGAACCAGAAAAGTTATACTCAATAGAAAATGGCTAAATTATACCCTCTGCAGTCTGAAGGTATTTTGGTGCAAACCAAAATCATAAATTAGAAACTACATAGTACTTGTCCAAATTTTATTGATGTTTATCTAGGCTTTCATTTTACTGGTACTGCAGAAGTGAGGGGTGTGACATCATCTCCAGAAATCAGTAAAATATCTGTTTTTAATTTGCTTACATATTTCAGAGAAGGAAAAGCTTTCAAAAGCTTAGATCTACATTGCTTACCTGCAGCTTTGTAGATTCAACATCAATGGAAATAGTACATATTACATACATATTGTGAGGAGCAGCTGAGGGAACTGGGGTTGTTTAGCCTTGAGAACAGGAGGCTAAGGGGGAACTTCATTGCTCTCTACAACTACCAGCAAGGAGGCTGTATCCAGATGGGGGTTGTTTTTTTCTCCCAGATAACAAATGAGAGGATGAGATGAAATGGTCTCAAGTTGCACCAGGGAGGTTTAGATGGATATCAGGAAAAATTTGGTCACTGAAAGAATTGTCAGGCATTGGAATAGGCTGCCAAGGGAAGCAGTGGAATCACTGCTATTAAACCTGTTTCTACTGATACCTGTGCCGGTGATTCTCTAAGCGACCTTAAAACACCTAAACATGACACCTGGATGTATTTAAAAACCATCTGGATGTGGCACCTGAGGATGTGTTTTAGTGGTGAACATGGTGGTGTACATGATCTCTGTAATAACATATTTTCAAGGGATCTTATTGCATCTTATTGGCCTTTGCTTATTTTTCAATGAATTCAGTTTTCCACTTTAGTTTAAACAAAAATATCTGTGTGTGGTGATAATAAGTATTAAACAGATACTTGAATGTGGACTAGGACAAGCTGTAAACCACTGTTGGCTAGAATTCTTTTTAACTACAGCTGTGAGGATGGGATTGTGTTTGTGCTATGCAGAGGCAGGACTAGCTTGGGGACTATTTTGACTCTGGTACACAACACTGAAGCACAACTCCTGCTTTGCTATTTCATTGATTTACATTTAATGCTGGCAATAATTTGTTTCTGATTGGGACCATAATTCCTACCCAAATATTTGGTTGCTATGAACTACTACATCTAGAAGCTGCTACATCTCCTTCATGGGACTAGTAATTCCTCATTCAGAGGTGATAATATATTTTTCACCAGGATGGGATAATGGATTTTTTTGCTGGTTTGTTGCTTTGTTGGTTTGGGGATTTTTTCCTTTGCGAGGTGGAAGAAGCGTTTAGTTCAATGTAGGGCGAAAAAATACAAAACTGAATGTCTCGTATCATACAGCTTTTAAATCCTGATGGAAGTTAAATCAGAGGGGATTTCATATCAGCCAGTGTAGGGAGTAGCTGATGGTAGATGAATGACTTGGTAGAGTCAAATTTTGACAGAAATCCAAGAATCAAGGTGAAACGATTTTTTGTGACTTCACTGTCTTTGATCAACAGATTGTGGTAAACTGCTTATTGCAGGGTTTCCTTATTTTTGGTTTCTCAAGGGTATAGCTAAAGCAGTTTCACTGATTTTGAATTTGCACAACATTAATGTGCATCTCTGTAGTGTTATAATACAATGTTTCCCCCTACTTGCTAACATATGTGAATTATTTTTGAGTCTATACTTGTAATATCCAACAAAACAGGTTTGTGGACATCAATAGGTCTTTACCATTCTTGGAACACCCCCCTTATTTTTCTTATTACTATTACCACTGTAGCCAAGAAATTGTACCCAACAATCATCAACTCTTGTATATTTTGGTTGGTAAGTGGATTTTACATGTACATGTAAATGTAAATGTAATGTAAATGTCTGGAAAGAGATCATGAATGTTTTATGAAGAGTTAATAGTGGCCACTAAATTTCAGGACTTGGTACTTTATGTATTAAAATAGAGCAAGTAAGATTTCTCTAAGTATGTCAATTCAGTAAGCTCTACATTGAATTCAATCTTTTATGTAGCTTTGTGCTAGTCTGCAGTTCTCTTACAAAAATCAGAAACATTTTATTGCTTTTCAGGCAGTAGTGAAGTTACAGTCACAGTGAGATACAAATTGATTTTCTTTTTTTTTATATGGTGATGGTTTTATCCGTTCTTCAGAAACATGGCCATATAGTAGTACAAATTTTCAAATAACATTAAAGAAAAATATTTAAATAAAGACACACTATAAACATTAATGTAAACAAACATTTTTTAAATACAGCTTTTTCACTGGCTGTTTAAGGTATGAAACCGGGGGTTGCCTTACCACAAGAATAGAGTTCAGAGGTGAGAATGAGCTTTTATTAAAAGAACTGCTTGAAATACTTCAATATGAATTAATATAACTGCTAGTGTGTTATTTCTATAAAAACATAAGCTGAAAATGTTTTGAAGTGTATTTTAATCCTGAGCTTTGATTCTCTTTATTTTATATTAAATAAAAAATAAATGAGATGTTCTCCAAAATTTGCTTGACAAAAAATATTTTAATTGAAATGTGTTGAAAAAATGTCTCTAAGTTTCTTACAGCCTTACATGGGTTTATCTTTGTTAGTCATTTGGTTCATGATCTTGCACCATGTTCTGTGAAACTTTGGAATTACCCGAAATAAATTTCTGCTGAGCTATTGACAGGGTAAAGGCTATAAGAAATTATTTCCTATATGTTGCACTTGGACACGAAAGAAACACCCAGACACCTGTCGGAGAGAGAAGCCCAGAAAGGGGGCCGAGAGACCCCGGACTTTATTTATATGTCTTCTTAGAAACCACCGTGGATTGCAGGGAGAAATTGCCACCCCTCAATCGCACTGGTCAAAGGAAAAATCCATCAAACATCTCCGCCCAGGAGAAAGGAATGCAAACAATAGAACACAGTTAGAAAAACATGGCTATGTTTACAGAAAGTGCGTGAGAAACTGTTACAGAAAAATGAAAACATCGAAGAACTGCAAAACTCAGGGCAACACCTATAGTTGCATAGTGATGTATCCAAATTTGTTTTACTTGAATCATACATGTTAATCCTCTGTGCATTAATGGAAGAATGGACCTTTTATCACAGAGCAACTGCTGTTCTCCTTAATATTTTGTAATAAAAAAGAAGCTTATATAAAAACAATTGTCTTACTGACAATGTTCTTTCAATTTTCTAGAGTAGTTGTTAAACTGAACATACCCTAAAAGAAAAAAATTGTGTAGTGTTAAGCCATCTTACTGTGAAGTCTATTATGCTCTGTTTTGTATAAGAATTTGTATGCAAATTTTAAATATTATTCTAGAGGTTTCTGGCAGAAGACATGTAATAGAGGCATAACCCAAAACTTTCTTCTGTTCTTGGAAGGATATATTCTTACTGATACAATCTGGATATCTTTTTTAGGTAGGTACTGAGAAGCATGTTTTCCATTTTTCTGATGCTAATATGATTGTGCAAGAAAAATGTTCATGTTTACAACTTCCTAATGTACAATTTGTTATGTACTCTATAATCACACTGAGCAACTCCTTGAATGGATTGGGCTAAGATGAAGGACTTGAAAGAAACAAGTGTTGACCAGTAGAAGTGAGGGGGCTTTTCTAGCATCCAGGTCATAGACTGGACATAGTACTTAGGAAACATAAGCTTCTGTTGAATGAAGAAAGGAAAGTACAAAAGCTCTTGGAAAAGGAAAAATCTTGGGACAGATGTTTTTAAGGTGCAGAAAAAAAATTCAGCAATGACCTTGAGTCACTTTATCTAAGTTCTATTATTATAAAGCATGATTGTATGTCCCTGTCTCACACACACAATAAATAACACATGCTTATACATGGCTGACAATGTTTTGCACAGCACCAAATTTGATTATCAAATATTTGTCTTTATGCCAGACATTATAGAAGATGTGATAGAATTTCAGGATAGGAAAAACCATTTGTATCATACCATCTTGATTTGATTTACATGTAGCATTTCAATGTCTCTTATCTCTGTGAACTTGGTGAACTTTACCTATGATATGCTTTGGTAAAACTACTATTTACTAATCCTGTCAAAGTGACATCAGCAGGAGATGGAATATTCATATGCATGAATATTCTTCTAAATTTGCATACAGCTTATGAAAAGATCAGGATTCTATTACACCAATTTAAAATAGCTCTGAGCCTTTTAGAACAAGGGAACCCATCTTGTTATTCGTTACTTCAAAATGACATTAAAAGACATAGATGAACATTTCCTTTTGAGGCTAGATACCTGCTAACAAAGGGCTGGGAGTAATTGCTGCAGTGGTGCCACACAGTTTCTCTCAACAATGGCAGTGTAAGAATAAAATTAGTTTTGAAATCCCATTTCCCTCTCTCCAAAGAGAGATTTACTCTTTTCTCAAAAATGGATTTTTTTTTTTGAGATTAGGATATTATGTTAGATCCACAATGAAACACTTACCACTATTTCTTTCAAAGTATAACTGGAGTGTATAAACATCAAAGACAAATTCATCTGTGAAAGACAGAGGCACTTTAAAAAAAATTCTGATTTTGATTTGGTTTTGTAGATTTTTTTTCTACCCTATTTTAGATGTAATTATGCTATGCTTCATACTTGGGTCAGTTATTGGTTTTAGAACTGTACAATTTAGAACAATATTTTTAAATATGAGTGTAAAGACCCATACATGCAGTATTTTGCAAGTTTTTCTCCTATTTCTATCTGGACAAATCCATCTAGAAGAATGTGCTGTGGCTGAAGTGAAGATAACTATTGAAATACCTCTGAGCCAAGCTTGACATAACAAAAAGATGGGTAATGGCCTCCAGTTCAGCAAAAGTTGGGCTTTCACAGCACTCAGCAGGAGCTGAAACTAGGAAGGGCTGCATTTTGAAGACTCTATTTGACTCTATGAGACTCCAGGACTCCTGCTGAGTTTTGAACTGTGTTACTGCCTTCCTGAACTCTTACAGAGTTGAATTCAGAACAAACTGGGAATTGTTGTGTGGGAGCCATTCACTCTGAAGAGGAAAGAGACTGAACTGCCATGTTCCTGCAGGGAGGGATTCTGAGTAGAGAATTCACTGCTTGAAAAATTAAGACATGAACGCCGATCTCTTGAAAGTGTGTGGGGAGTAGCAGATGTGGGGGGCAGATCTGTGTCTTCTCAGATCTCTTCATTTAGAACACAGGCTGCAAATACATTTAACAGTAATCCTATGCAAAACTAAGTGTAGCCTTGACTTTAATGCCCAAACTGCACTGCATTATGAATGGTTTTATTGTGTCACTATCAGTTACCAGCAATGCTAATATAGAGACTAAGTCACCCTAGTACAGCCTCTGCATAGTCTTGCAGTAAGCCTGTGCCCGGAACAAGTAGATATATGCACATTATTACAAAGAAAAAAAACCTCTTCAATTTATCTTAGAACACTTCAGAAAGTTTTTTAAATTAATCAGACTATGTAACACTTGATATGGAATGAAAGTGTCTAAAACTATGTTTTATACCTATTTAGTTAAAAAATAGTATAAGGTTAAACCACTTGAACATAGATGAAGTCAGACTCAATTTAAAGAGCTGGATGACTCAATAGCTGTCCCTGGCAATGGTTTCCTCCAATTTGTCACAACTGAATGAGATGAGAGAAGGCAAACGTGCCAGTGGAGAAGATCTGGCTGGTCACTCCTGTGTATTTCTCAAATTAAAGCACAGTTTTCGAGTACCCCAGCTCATTTAACTCAGAATGGTATGTCTATGCTGGCAGTTGCTAATGTGATTTCCTGGGAGACCAAATAATCCTTGCTTATCTGACATACTCTTGCTTTTGGCCATTCTGCCTTTTGCTTAGAATCTCCCCTTATTACTCTGCCAGCAGTGCACTGGAATTTAACTTGGCAAAGGTGACTGTAGAAAACATGGTTAAGCTTCCTAGGGATAGCACATCCCCAATGCATCTTCTGCACTTGGTGAATGGAGACCAACATACTTTTGACATTGCACTGTAACATTTCCTGAAGAAATCTCCCAAGGACAGAGTTTTCTGCACTGCACTTAAAAATGCTAGACCAAGACCATTATTTTATTTCTTAATTTTTAATTCATTAGAGAGAGAGTAAATATTTGTTACAAACATCCTCAGAGTGTTTAAGGGCAAAATCAGCCTCCATTCAGATCAGTGGGAGAACTAATGACCATGCCATGTAAATGAGTAAGAATATGGCTGTCAGGATCTGTAGCAGATAGTGTGAGTTCTGCCATGGACTCCAGTAGACTTTTGTGTAACTTGGTGTGATCTCTGCAGATTTAGAGAACTAGTCACAATTCAGGACAGGATTCAGAAGAAACTGTCACCAAAGCACTTATTTCTTAGTGTCAGAACAAAACTGTACATTTTTTTGTTCTCAAGCGAAAAAATACTTCTTTCTGGACAGATCTCACCTATTAATATTCTGCTTATCATTTGCTGATTCTTTAGGCAGCATTTTCTTGTAAAAAATTCATCTGACAGGTGCTGTCTGGTGTATGCCAGAAATCTTAAATGTTAATATGGAAGTTTAGGATATGCAGTGTTTCCGGAGGTTGCTTGGATCCAAGAACAAATTTGGATCCAAGAACTCAATAGGGAACTTCTTAAGTCTCATGCTTTAGAATTTAGGAGCACAGATTATACAACGAGAAAGAGATGAAGTTTCTTGCTTATAACTGTTTCAGTGGTCACTGAAGACTGATGGAAACATATATGAACTTAGTAAAGCAGAAGAGTGCTAACATGCCAACATTTCATCAAGGTGAGAAATTTCTAAGTGAAAGAGGCAGCATGAGCAAAACATTTTACCTCCAATATTGACTTTCCTGATCCTTTCTGGCTGGCTTATATGAGCTTTGAAATAACTGTTACTGATGATTTTAACCTTCTTCTGAAGTTTTAGGTAGGAACATATTTTGGTTGCATTATGCCTGGAAAAACTGAAACTGAAGGAGTTTACCAGCCATGCTTAACTTTGTTTCTAAATACTTCTTGTATTAGCTGAACACTTGAATTGACATGCCTTAAAATATGAATACACATTTTTTCACATCTACTTTACCACTGAGCTGAAAAATATGTATTTACATAATTTTACAGAGAAAGAAAAAGTGAACCTTAATAATATGCTACTTTTCATTTTTACACTCTCATCAGAAAATTGAAAAGGAATAAAGACAGTCCCAGGGGAAGAGCAAGGATTAGAGAACATTTCAGTCTTAGTGCAAGAGGGTCAAAACCCTTCTGGTTGGTATATATTAACAGCTATTATTCTCTGATCATAATAATACAATTTATATGCAGTCTAATTTGTAATATTATTTTATTTCTGACTGGCCAAGATGCTTAAAAAAAAAAAAAGTAAAGACTGTGTCATTTACATTATGAGACAGATTTTCCTTCTCAGAAAAATTATTCAACAGTCACCGAAAAAGTCTGGTTTTTTTCACACAGATGACCTTTGGAAATCAAGTATAAAGCAGGTTATCCTACAGGGTTTTATACAATTTGGTTTTCTTGTTTTACTCCTCTGTGGACAGACAATAGCTCTTCTGTATAGGTCTACTTAATTTGTGCTAAATAACATTTCTTTTTTAATTTTTAAATTTTTAAATCCATTTCATACAGAAATTTTAAAAGCCTCTTTATATTTCCTGAGGGAACCTTTACTCATCAATTCAGCCTCTTGTCGCTATAGACCAGCAAGGAAGACACACAGACAGTCCAGTTAAAGCAGCAGCAGTGGCAGCAGCTGCCTTTATTATTGTATTCCCCTTCATATATGGTAAGAACCTGTCAGCTGACCAACCACCCCCCGGGGTGATAGGCTGGAGCCTCACAACATCCAATTCCAAAACACACTTGGTCCGAATCAAAACATCTCAGGACAAACAACAGATGTCCAAGCATTATCTTCTTGTTTTTCATAGTTTGCATGGGAAAGAATTTCTCAAAAGACTGTACAACCACAGCCTCTAGCTTCATAATCACTGCATTTTCTATCTACTGATTTTTCTTTCATGTACCTCTAAAATTCAATATTTCAAAAATACTTTTGTCTTACTAGCCTTGAAAAAAACCTTTCCTTTTTTCCTGGTAAAATACGTAACACTGGTTACTTAAAAAAGTAATTTCTATTTGATTTTTTGAGAAAGTTATGCTATACTCTAGGTATACAAAAAAAGGGGAGGGTGAAAATAAAATACTAATTTTATTCTGTTAAGAATGGACAGACTTTATACATGTCTGTTTACAAATATTTAGTTGGTGTGGGGGAAGCGGAAGAAGAGGTTATGTTTGAATTGCTTAAAAAAATACATTAATAATTTTCTATGGGTTAAACTCTCTCCCTCTGACATAAGCAATAGCATCATGATAAAACTTCCTCTTTAATTTTCTTGAGATGCTTTTATTGGCTGACAAGCAAAAGTCCTAACTGAAATGTAATAATTAATCTGTTTTATTTATTTATTTTTTTTAATAAATGGGATTTTAGGGATAATAAAAATTAAAAAGCCAGCATTCAAGACCTCATAGCTTGCAAAAGAGAAATCTCTAAATTGGAGAGATATGGATTATGGTGGAATATTCAGTGGGTGAGGAATTCATTGGATTGACACAGCCAGAAAGTTGTGATAAATGGTTCTATGTCCAGTTGGAGGCCAGTGATGAGCGGTGACTCTCAGGGCTCTCTCCTGGATTCTTTATGTGTTCCTTAGACGTTCTTTGTTATCTTCATCAATGACATGAAAAATTAGATCAAGTGCACACTCAGCAAGTTTGCCAATGACACCAAGTTGAGTGGTGCTCACAGAAGAGATACCATCCAGGGGGACCTGGAAAAGTTTGAAAAATGGGCCCATAAGAACCTCATGACATTCAACAAGTCCAGGTGCAACGTGCTGTACCTGGGTTGGGACAAACTTGGAGAGGAACTCATTGAGAGCAGCCCTGCGGAGAAGGACTTGGGATTCTGGTGGATGAAAAGCTGGACACAAGCCAGCAACAAACATCTGCAGCCCAGAAAGCAACCACACAAAAAGAAGTGTGACCAGAAAGTCAAGGCAGGTGATTCCGTACCTCTGCTCTGCCCTCATGAAACCCTAGCTGGTGATTTGTGTTCAGGCCTGGAGCTCCTAGCACAAAAAGAGACATGGACTTCTTAGAGCAGGTCCAGTGAAAGAACACAAAGAAGATCAGAGGGTTGGATCATCTCTCCTACAAAAAAATCTGGGATTGATCAGCTTAGAGAAAAGGTGGCGCCAGGGAGACCTTAGATCACCTTCCAGTACCTAAAAGGGGGCGTTCAAGAAAGCTGGAGAGGAGCTTGATATGAGGGTTTGTAGTGATATAACAAGGGAGGAATGGCTTCAAACTGACAGAGGGTTTAGATCAGATATTAGGAAGAAATTCTTTACTGTGAGGGTGATGAGGCACTGGAACAGGTTGCCCAGAGAAGCTGCAAATGCCCCATCCCTGAAGTGTTTAAGGCAGTTTGGATGGGTCTTTGAGTAACCTGGTCTAGTGAGGGGCATCCCTGCACGTCAGGGAGGTAGGAATGATATGATTTTTAAGGTCCCTTTAACCCAAACTGTTCTATTATCTATGATTAGTGCTATCAAAATTTCTGGCAAGAATTGAAAAACAGAGGTGTTAATCAAACCCCTTGCTACATGAGCTGGGACCTTTCACTCCCCGGGTGCCACAAGAGCTTATCTGTTTGAAACCAAGGAGTGTGTGCTCTCCTGTTAACCCCGGAATCCCCTGGCGCCAAGGGGACACATGGAAAGGGCTGATAAACATCCTTGGCCCAAAAGGGCAGGATGTAGGACATAAGCTGGAATTTGTGACTTACAGACAAATAGTATTTTACTCACTATAAAAGACAGCTGCATTTTTCATTTGTTGGAGCAATCTCTCATACACCTTCTGAAGTGTATGGAAAGGATTCTCTCCGGGATTCTGAGACATCGGATTCCTGTATTTTCTTCTCTCCATGGAGTTGAGAGATAGGAAACTGCCTGTACACCTCTGCTAAATTGGTAAGTTGCATTGGCTTCCTAATTCTACATTTCCTTGGCTAGCTATAATATAGGCACCTTTATTGTGCACTGAATTTACTAGTAGCTTTCTTTGTTATTCCATGTAGTAATAGCCTGTTAGAGTGTAGTTTCATATGTGTTTTCCTGTGTCTATTCAATAAACCCATCATATTGTAATAGACCTGATCTCCATCAATAACAAACAAGAGAGGCAACGGAGTTTCTGGGGTGCAGGTTGCTCTAATAGAATTAAAATCTGTCTAGGTGTCTCTCACATGCATAACACTACATACTATTAAAGGCACCCATTACTGGTTTTGCCATATGTTTCTTATACTTAAGACTGTAACAGAGGTAGTTTTTGTGGTACAGAGAAATACTCAGTTGCTGCTCAGGAGAGATTGTTGGTTTTGAACGGTGACAAAGTATGAGTGTTTTGACAGTTTTAAGGGATTCTGTTTTATTCACAGGAATATCACAGAATCATAGGATAATTCAGGGTGAAAATGACCACAGGAGGTTTCTAGTCCATCTCAAAACAGGATTTACTATAAAATCAGACTGCGTTGCTTAGAACATTATCTGGTCTTATTTTGAAAACTTCCAGGGGTGAAGATTACACAACTGCTCTGAGTAACTTCCTCCACTGCTGGACTCTCATCAGTGACAGCTTGCTGTCATGAACCAACAGGTCTGACTCCATCTTGTATGTGTTTCAGGGCTGCTGTTTGCTCCTACCCAGAGTTTGTCTTCTCCAGGCTGAATATCTCCAAGTGCCTCAGCTTTTTCTCACAGGGCAACTACTGCAGTGTCTCACCATCCCAGTGGTTCTGTACTGAATTTTCTCTTTTTTAGCAATATTTCCTCTGTACTATTGTAGCAGCGCACTTGGCAGAAGCTGCTGCTTTTGAGCTTCAGGTTTGGTGGGAAGAAAGACAAGGCAAAGCCCTCAGCCTTCTTCCTCCAATATCTGAACCCTCTGCCTGAGCTGTGGTAAAATCCCATATTTCCCTTACCTGTACCAGTATCCCAGATGCCTTATATGGCTATGCCCTGGAAAGCTCCCCTCCACTGGTCACTTTGAACTACGCGGTTTCCCATTGGGTGTTTCCTGGTCCTGCTTCTCTTTAAAAGAGCCCTGCAGGACTTCTTCCTTGCTCTTTCTTCTGGGTTACTCCAGCCACCTGGATATCTCTGGACCCTCAGAACACAACACTGGACTCACAACAAATGGCTGTTATCCCAGGGAAGAGCCCTCTGTGTAGCCTTTTATTCTCATTGGCGCTAGCACACCATGCCTGGGGAAACTCTTGTCCTAGAGGAGCCAGCAGAAACAGGTTATCTGCGGTAGCTAGAACTCTGTCCTTTGGGAGAGTTATAGAGCAGGGATTCCGCTCGCGTAAAGGTGCTGTCACTACCTCGAGAGCATCAGGGTTAAGCGCCCTTTATACTGTGGGACTTAAACTGGGTGTGGTATTATAGACATAGTGTGAAACCAGTGACCATGCTTACAGAAGAATCACAGCCCAGAATGATGTTGCCCATACCTGCTGCCAGGGCTTCCTGCTGTCTCAACTCAATATTTGCCCAGCAGGACCCCAGGCCCTCTTCAGCAGAGGTGTTCCCCAGACAGACAGGTCCAAGTTTGTCTTGTTGTGAGCAACTCTTCCTTCCGAGGTGAAGCACTTGACATTTTTCACTGCTGAATTTCATTTTCCATTGTCCCATTCCTCCAGCCTCTCCAGGGCTGTCTGCAAGGCAGTCCTGCCCTCAAGAGTATCATCTGTGTTCCTCAGACTGTGTCCTCTGCCAGTCTGATCAGATTGTACTCCAGTACCCATTGCCTACTCCATAGCTAGGTTACTGATGCCATTACACAGGACAAGTCCCAGCATGGAGCCCTGAGCAATTCCAGTGTTAGCCACCTCTAAGTATGACCCTAAACCTAACCCTAACCCCTACCCCAACCCCAACCCTTTCCCACTCAGTTTAATAAATGGAAGTATTTTAAAAACACAGCACAGATTCCATTTATTCTGTTTCCTTTTAGTCGGGAAACTCTGTTTTTTGAATGAGTGTGAAGAATTGTAACTCAACATCTTCTAAAAAACTAACTAGCAACTTTCAAAAATATCCTTTATATTATCCATTTAAATACAATATATCCAACAATACATAAGACATTAATGTATAGTAAAAGAGATGAGTTATTGAGGCCTAGAGTAATTGAGGGCAGGCAGACTGAAAAAAGCTGTTGATAAGGAAAAAATATAGGAAATGTAATGTTAAAATGGAAGACTATTTGGCATCAGTATAAAACCTTTGCTAGCAAACAGCTCACCTCTGACAGTCTGCCCACGCTGGAAAAATGAAAGTGAAGGGGCAATACATGGTAAGTGCTTTTGTAAAAGGCAGCAAGCCAACAATTATGCTTGATTATGAAAGTGAATATTTTAAAAATGCTTTAAAATATCAAAGGAAGTCAGTTTAAGTGTAGAGAGGCAAAAAATCTGCCTGTGCTGTAAGATTCAGAATCTATGAGAGAACATAACTGAACAGATGAATTTGCAGAAAGGTACTGAGGTATCTATTTGTCATTTGAATGTCAGTTTTGTATACTCCCTCAAGTGCAGCAAAGAAAATATTTATTTGGTTTTACTTTTCAAGATTGGTGACTTAAACATGCATAATTCCATGCCTTGATAAACATTATTTCTACACACAAATCATCCCAAGACCTTTTTCTACCAAGAGTCTTCTGAATTTCCAGTGTAATTTAAATTCCTGTTTATTTTTTTAATGTAAAAACTAGGAGATATGTGCTATTAGGATGCAGGCAGGTGCCTAAGCCCTGATGAGTCTCTGGTCTAAGGATAAGCTAACTGAACAGGACATAAGGTACAATGAGGAATGACCTGAGAAATTGCCAAACATGATAGATACCCATGCAAGAAACTGTCGGAAATGATAAATAGTGCTGTGAGGTATTCCTGGATTTCAAAGGTTGTTACGGGGAAGTTCTATGAGAAGCAGTTGTACTTCCCATGTAGTTGAAGGGGAATACTGGGGATCTGAAGGGTAATAGATGCCTGTGGGGCTAATACTCCTAAGATAGCTAAAACAGTGGTACTTTATATATACATATAAACAAGATTATTTTTTGGTAATATAAAAAGTACCAAATTTTGGTGCAGAGGTAGCAAAATTTGGAACAATGGGAAAAAACTTAGAGGGTACTTTGTTTGTTTGTGATGGTCCTGTTGTGGAGAAAGGGAGGTACAAGTGTGCTAGAAAAGAGGATGAAAAGATGGGAAATGGCATGATAATGTTATGGGATTGATTGCTTCCCTGTCAAGCAAGGAAACTGTTGGCAATACAAGAACAAGTGCACTGGCATCACTGTGGCAATGCTTGTCCCAAACCTTGTGAGGCTGACATCTGTTGTGGTCTGAGATGGAACTGGCAGTGTAGGGCCACTAGATGGGCCCAGGTACCAAAGGAAATTTAGTAATGGATATTTTTAATGTTGATGAGGGACTCAACATCCAGATCCCACAGTGAGGGAGGTGCCCACTTCAGGGGGGAAGACAGCCCATTCCTGACATGTGGCAGAGGAACAGGGCAGCCCAGGGAGGTGCTGGTAGTGTCATTTTCTCTGCTCCTGGCATCCTCTGCCATTAGCCCTTGCTCACTCAGATTCATTCCCTGTGGGCTCTCTGCTGGATCTCCACAGTAACCTCAGACCCCATCACTTATGGAATTGAGCAGAGAATACCCATTACCCAGGTTCTGATTAGCTGAAATTCCCTTGGCACCTCGCAACTGGTAGCTGCAATATGGTATTCCCAGACTATTCTCCAGAAGGTTCTCTGCTCTGTGGCAACTGCCCTGCTATTGAGGACTTAGTTACGTGTGAGGCATTGGAGGGAAACACTGTGAAACCCATCCTAGCCCTGTGCCAAACAGGCACAGCACCTTCCCCTCTGCCTCCAAATGTGTGCTGTCTGTGCAGCTGGGAGTTATTGCCATGTGTGATTTTTGCACATGCGTCCCACAAGGTTTTAAAGAGTGGAGACTGTTGCAGAATTACAGACATCCTCTATTTTTCCAGGGTTAGCTGATTGACTACTTAGCTAGTAGGAACCTTTTGTTTACTAATATATGTCCAATAAATTGCAAGTGCAGTTAATAAATTTTTCAGATGCATTTTGAAGACCAATAACTGCACACTCTGGTAGGGGCCTGTACAGCTCCTGGAGAGTGCTCTCTTTGGCCTCTCCCTCTACCTGCCATCCTCTGAAGGACAGAATGTTCAGAAAAGATTAGTTATTCCTGGGCAGACAATTATTTTAAACTGTCCATGAGATGTCCCAAGAGACCTTGTTTGGCTTGAGGCAGAATGACCTTGTATTCCCAGTTTGTACAGCTTTGGGTGTCCCAGATGACCATGTGGGATGGCAGCAGTGTAAGGCTTGAAGGCCTGGCTCTGCTACAATACCTTTGTCTACCTGTGACATATAGGTCAGCTCAGCACAGCGATGCTAATGCTGGGAGAGAGATTACTACTGCCTTCTTCCCTCTGGTAAATGTGCCACTGAACACTATATATTAGGATTCTCTAGGAGGATTTTGCGGTGCCTACATGACAGAGCGACATCCTGATTGCTCTTGTTGCAATTTTATTTTGGGAAGTTTTTCTTGGCACTTTCTCCTTAGCTTGATTTAACACCTTCTGCTTCTTGCTCTGATTATGGAGTAGAGAGATTTATCCTTGTTTTAATTTTCTCAGCTGATTCTATGAATAATGAAAAGAGATATCATTCTCTTAATTCCACTTTTTTTGCTGTCCATTTTGATAACTGTCTAGTTTCATTTTCTTACAGTGTTTGGAATCTCGTTTAAATCCCTCGCTTCGGGAATCACACAATAATGTAATAACCTTGTCTTCCCTTTAAAAATATTAAGATAAAGCAGCTTTCCCATTCCCTTGTAAGCGGAATATGGAAGAGCTTAAGATATCCTGGTGTTGTATGAAAAAAAAAAAAGAGTATTTTGCTTGAAATGAGCTTAACACATGATATTTCAAGGAATGGGTCCTGATTTTCAAATGCTCAGTGTTGCCAATACTCTAAATATCTGATCAATCCTGCAGGCTAAAAATATAAAATACTTTTAGAAAAAATTATGAGTTGTTAAACCCTGGGATGAATAATATTTGATTGGTATTTCAGTTCAGGTCATCAGCTGAAGAAGCAGGTGCAAGTCATCAAAAAGCTCAGGTCATGCCTCTAGGTGACGCTTTTTCTGTGTGTGTGTGTGCATGTGTGTGTGCATGTTGTCAAAGCAGACACTGTGATAGCAGCAATCAATGAATATAAATATTCCCCAGGTTAACTGTCAGGATCAGGATGTCTCGGTTTCAGCTTTGTGATCTGTTTCTTCACAAAAGGTATGAGAGCTCATGTAATTGACAGCAAGTGTGGCATTTTGACAAGATGCAAGACAAGCCTACCTTCTGTATCTAAGCTATAGATGTGTGCCTTGTAAATGATGTGTGTGATAAACAACAAATAGCTTAAACTCTTGTTTCCAGTCAGAACTAGCTCAGATCCATCTAGCAGTGTTGGAAAACAAAGCAAAACAACACAACAAAACCCAAGCAGATGAGACATTTAGTTTTGATTCTGTTCTCATAAGAAATTTAGCAAGAAGGGTAGAAAGAGATACAACAGCTATCTCTAGAGAATGAAGAAAGGACACAGATTTCCTTAGGCAAATTGTCTATTTCAAAAAGTACACAATAGTGTAAAGCATGACTCTTTTTTTCCTTTGTTTAAGAATAGCCAATTTTTGCAGTAGTTTATAGTGCTGTTATAATGCAGTTTTTAACACAGTTCATAATGCTGGCATTCTCGTCTAATTCTTCACAGCACTTCATGACATCACAGAAGGTGACCAGGGTTACAGAGCTATCGCATAAATTTTAACAAAGTGTTTACCTCTGCACCAGTTTGCTAAATCACGTGTCAAAATTAAAACCTTTAATTGACTGACCTAATAATCAGGAAATCATAGAGTGGTTTGAGTTGGAAAGGACCTTAGAAATCCTCTGGTTCCAACCCCCTGCCATGGGCAGGAAACCTCCCACTAGACCAGGTTGCTCAAAGACCCACCCAACCCGGCCTTGAACAGGGATGTGGCATCCACAGCTTCTCTGGGCAACCTGTTCCAGTGCCTCACCAATCTCACAGTAAAGATTTCTTCCTAATATCTAATCTTAACCTACTCTTTTTCAGTTTAAAGCCATTCCCATTTGTATTATCACTGCATGTCCTTGCAAATAGTCCCTCTCTGGCTTTCTTGTAGGCCCTTTTTAGGTACTGAAAGGTGCTCTAAGGCCTAAATGAGCTAATACATCATACATTCTGGTATAGGACATATCTGGTAGACTGTAGCAGTGTACTTGGCAGAAACTGCTGCTGTGGAGCTTCAGAATTGGTGAGAAGAGACCCAGGGCAATGCCCTCTGAACCTTCTCCCTCCAATATCTGAACTCTCTGCCTGAGCTGTGGTGAAACCCAGTATTTCCCTTGTGTCACCTCTATCCCCAGCCTCAGGTTCCAGGTATGGTTATGCCCTGGAAGACTCCATATGGTCATGTCCTGGAAAGGCCTCCCTTCTCCTGCTCTCCACTGGTCACTTTGAACCATACATCTTCCCATTGGGTGTCCCCTGGTACCACCTCCCTTTAAAAGACCCCTGCAGAGCTTCCTCACTCTCTTTCTCCTGGGTTAATCCAGCCACCTGAGTGTCTCTGGATTCCCTCCCTGGACCCTTACAATGTAACCCTGAATTTACAATAAATAAAGCTATTATCCCAGAGAAGAGCCCTCTGTAGCCTTTCATTGTCGCCGACGCCTGAACACCACGCCTGGGGTAACTCTCAGTTCCAGAGGAGCCAGCAGAAACAGGTCATCCGTGGTAGCAAGAACTCTGTGCTTTGGGAGAGTTGTAAAACCATTGCAACTCGTCCCGGCAGGGATTTTGCTCGCATTTAAGATGCTGTAGCAGCCTCGAGAACTCTGGGTTAAGCGTCATTAGTAGACAATATAGCTAATTACAGACGAATTCCCGGTTGCCACCATCCTTACTGAAAGTACAATGCCAAAAAAATTTATTAAAATTTTTGTAAGAACATTGATAAAGCAATACATGACACTGTTATTGCAGTCTGAAGTAAATAGATTTTCCCCCAAATATACAAAATTTACTTTTGCATTATTTACCATTTTCATTTCAATTACACATAATATTTACATGAACAGCTATCTGCCTAGTACAGCAAATTAAATTTAAAAGTATTGCAAGAATTTGGTTGGAACAGAGAAATAATTTTCTTAGAGTCTTACACTAATTATCAGAAGGCAGATGCTCTGCCTTTTCAACTCATTCCTATACTGCTATTTGTTTTCATTAAGTCTACCAAGCCCACAGGACTAAACAGTCTCAGAGCATGACTCCTTCCCTCTGCCATTATGTAGAACAGGTGTCCTGGTTTTAGCTGGGGTAGAGTTCATTTTCTCCACAAACCATGACAACAGGTCTATCACCAAGCACATGGTACACAGCAGGGCTAGTCCCTGCAATGACATCTACTTGGATAGCTAAAAGGAGGAGATCAGGGGTTTTTGGCTTACTTGAAGAAGTAATGCTATATCTTTAGCTTTTCCTTCTGTACCAATTTCCAAACCTACCAGGAACTGAACATCTGTGATACAAGGATCTAGCCAGCAGAGCACAGGATGTTGGGATTTGGGGCAACAATGAGAATAAGAGAGTCTGGAATGGAAGATGCATTGTGATTCTGTTTTCACCCTGTATCTTCTCGTTTTATCTATTTTGTAGCATGCATCCTTTTGCAATAGCTGGAGTGTTCCCACCAGAATCTACAAAATAAGTGAGAGAACTTTTCACCTTTTTTATTATTCCATATAAATGAAATTTCAGTCAGGTTCCACATGGAAAATAAGAGAACATAATTTGAGATGAGATAGGTACCTTGTCCATCTTCCTACATTGTGGGAGAATGGACTTGATTCAGTTTAAAATACAGCTGTCAGATGTCTTTACTAGATTGCACTTGTGTACCTAGTGAAATTTTAAAACAAGTTTAGAAACTTTTTCTTCTCCCTGAAGCACTAATATAGAGATTTCCACTCTCCCAACTCCCCCACTCCCTGAAAAATATGTAACATAAATGCAGCTTAATATAGCTTAGTATCACTCTTTCTGCTGTTGGCAGCTCAGTAACAAAGTACCTCAAAATTGTCATAGAATCCCTTTTCTGTCTTTATGAGTAATTATTTCCCATCTTTTGTTTATCTTCTTCCATTCTCAATTGGATCTTCTCATGCTCCCCTACTTGTTTTATTTTCTAGATCATTTTATAGCATCTCAATTATGGTTCAGTTGCACATACACAGATCTTAGGTTTATAACCCTAAGGGAGAGAATATGGAATATGCTTTTGCTTCCATAGAAAAAGGTAAAAAATTCAAGTCTTTTAAAATATGAAAGTAAATGTATTGTGTTGCCCCCAAAAGTGTTTTTTTTTAGTAATAGAATCTGATTCCACTTTGCTAATTAGTAATCAGAGTGTTATTTGAACTTTGTGAAAATAACTAGGGTCACATGGCAGATATAAAACTCCATTTACTATCTCTGTCCAACAATAATCAGGCATCAGCAGCTTTGAGCTCTAGTCATAGGTACATTCATTTGCCCTTTGCCAACTACTGGGATATAAGCTAAAGAACATGATTTTAAATGTACTAAAAGGGTCAAGAGTATTAAACAGAATGTGATTGTAAGACTTAAGAAAAAATCATAGGTGCTAAAAAGCTTCTATTATAGAGAGCTGATCCATAGGTTTGAATATTGACACAAATGAATGGTTTAGGTTGCTTAAAGAATCTCTGACAAAGGCATTAGCAAAAGTAGGTTTAATATAAACATGTAAAAGCACAACTTAATAAAGTTTGATGGCGAGGTTCCCGCTATTGCTCACTATGTGGATGAAACATACAAAGAAAATTCAGGTCAGAATTGATTTAGAATGATTTACAGGGAAAGCAAAGACACAAAAGCGTAAGGGAGACCCTCCTACTTAGTTACAAGGCTCAGAGTCAACCCTTTGCTTGATGGGTCTTAGGTGAGGCTAAATCCAATCTTAGTCTCACACTTGGCCAGCATTTTATATCTAAAGTATTTAGCAGCACTTAATCATTGACTAATTTAATATTTACAAAGTGATTAAATAGGATTTAGTACAATTACAACAGTGACTTAATTATAGATCTGATATGGCAACATTCATACTGCACTTGCTAGAAGGTGTTTAAGAATTTCACACAGTCATGCAGACAGACATGAAGTATATATATATATATATATATATATGTATATATATGTATACATATACACACAGGTTTAACACCTGTTAAAAATTTCCCTTGAGTTCAGTGAAATATTAATACTGAATGTCTTTGCATTTCTCAGCAGGTGAGGGCTGAGCCTCTAGGAGTGAGGAGTGTTGGTCCAGACCCCATCACCATCTTTTGGCAGTGGTCCTCTGATTATCGCAAATGTGAGGGTTGCGAGGTCTCAGATGTGTTCCACTAAGAAGGAGATGCTGGTTGCAGCCTGCTGAGGGTCAGGAGAGCTCAAGAGGCCTTGCTAAGGACCACTGTTCATAGGGTCATGAAATTATTTGCTTCAGTTGTCAGTCAGTTTCTATTCTGGCCACAACCCAAGTCAGTAATTATGAAATTTTTCAAAAGTTCAGTAACCATGGTGCCATTCCACTTGGGCTGTAATTCAGGTAAGTATTTTTCCAGGGTTGTAGAGGATGATGCATTATGTCTCTTTTCCCACCTTGGTCAGGTGACAGAAGTTCCTGGTATGGATAATGTCACCCCTACCTTAACCATGCAAGAGTTCCTGGTGTGGTCAAGGGATGCTTCCCTGCCCAGCTCATTACAAAAAGGCCAAGGCCAAGACCTAATGGGAATTCCTGAGGTCATAGAGCCAGCCTGAGAAGCAGGGGCAGGGCAATGCCCCACTACAACTATGAGGCTCAATTGAAATAGAAGAAATTAATGAAATAATAGAATTTAATCCAAGGAGGTTTTCTGTGAAAACTTCTATCTTTTAAAAACGCTGTCTGTAGTTCATGCATATACAGAAACATCCCACAGTGCCTGAAAACATACTCAGTGTCCCACGCTTCATGTAAAGGTTTAGGTATTAAAGATCAAAACCCCTAATTTAGAAATTTGCAATTAATTACTTGAAAGTTTTGAGGAACTGACTGATCCAAGGAAGATCCTATGGGTATCCTTATCAAAACACAAATAGTGCTGGTCAGACTTTTAGGAGTATTCATTTGCCTGTATATTGAAGATTGCACAGTAAGCCATGGTATCCTAGAAAAAAAAAAAAATCAAACTTTCCTTTTATTTGACAAAATGTTGCATAATTTTTTGAAATTGTCACAGATAACATGTTAAAGATAGCTTTAATGAAATGTCACAGTGGTCCTGGGTCATATATTTTTACCCAGATTTTAAAAAGGGATGAAAGGTTAATAAATGGATACGGGAACGAGACAGCAGCAGTGGTTCAGGGCCAGATTTTTAATATTTGGGAAAAGAGTTCCCCCCAAAGTGGAAGTTACTCAGGCAACCAAAGGCTCTCTAAAAGGAATCTAACAGAAGTCATCACAGAACTTCAAAATCTGAAATAAGAGTCATATGAACTCACTCAACAGTGCAATATATTATATCTTCAAACTGTAAGATGAAAAGCAAACTTATTCACTGATTATCTGCCATACATAGCGTCAGCATTTCTCAGTTTTATGTGAAATGTATTTTTTATTCCTAAATAAAATACAGAGATGAAAAAGAAATGCTATTGAAAGCATAGTTCATTTTCATTTTTTCTGATATTAACTTCTTATTTTGAGTATGTGTAATTATGAAAATTGCTATGGAATATGTAAAGGTTTTTTGTTTCATATGGAAATAAGAACATATAAAATAAATGCTTCTATCGATGATTAGTTTTCTTGGTTTGATTCAATCTTACCAGGGAACTATTTAAACGGTAATTTTTCCATGTTAAAGAAATTACATTTAACCTTGCTTATTACCAGGGTGAAGACATTTTATTATGCAGTTCAATTGTGTTGAAATGCTATTTCAGTTGCTAATTACATGGACTGTGGACAGTGAGTTGAACAAACCTCCTTTTAATTATAACCAGGAAAGCTATTAAGGTATTTGTCTATTTGAACTGGAGCTTTCCTTTCCTGGTGTTTAAGGCTCTTTATTATGGTTTCTTTTTATAGGAAAGTTTGTGCTACACCACAGAAACACAGAAAGTGGTCTAAAATGCATTTTTATCTAGTGGGGTGCTTTTTTAATCAAACCTAGCAAGTTGCTTGGTGATGTGCTTTATTATGATTTTTGTGTACTCATTTTATAAGAATGATACCCCTTTCAAGGTTTTAAAAAAAATGAATGAAGTTCTCGTGTCTCATTAGATGAGATTTAATACTAAATTCAATTCTAGAAAGAAATGCTGGGAAGTCACATTCTTTTCCCTTTTAAAGACAATTGATAATTACAGCAGTGTAAGAACTTCTAGTAAAATCTATGTGTACTAGCAGGTGCTTTTTGTATTTACAGTTACAACAACAGTACATTTTTTGCAAGGTCTGAGTCTGCTTTATCTTCAAATCTTCAAATGTGTAAGAGAGATTGTCATATTCAATAAAAAATTAATACAGTAAAAATATGTTACTCTTTGCCATGATACGACATCTTTTTAAGAATCTGTGTGTTACTAAGCCATCACAGAGTTTGCTTTATTTGGTTTTCAGGACTTCAAAGTACTGAAAGCAGCATAATTTTATACAAGCCTGGGGCTAGAAATATCGTGCAATAAACAAATGCAGGGGTGATTCTATGCTTCTTATCCTCCATTAACACAGGACACATTTCTTTTTCTAAGGAAAGAAAACTTATGAGCCCCTTTTATTACAAATGAAGCTAATACACCAAGTTTTGTCCTAATTTTTCAGAAAGCCTGAGGAAATGCTGAACATTGGCAATACTTCTGTTTTGCTTAGCATATTACAGCTTTGTTGTCCTATGAAGTCAGTGGTACTTTAGGCAGTAGATTTCCAGCCATGTGGAGTTTACAGGAGTGTCAGTGTGAGCATTGCAGTATTTCAGTATTACCTCCATGAATATATTGTCTCCTAGAGAATGCAGCACTGAAAAGCTTGGAGAAAGTTAGATGAGAAAAAATAGTTTTCAGGCAGCTTCAAAAACACTTAAAGAATCAAAGAATGAAAGACAGAGAGAAGAAGAGAAAGAAAGGGAAAATTAAAATGAGTTTAAGGAAAAAACCACATTGATTTTACAGCTGCATCACAATCCTTCAGAAACCACATCTGCTCCTCCTCATTTTATTAACATGAATATAATTTTTTTTGCATTCAGATCTAGGTCATATTAGACAAGAAGACAGAAATATTCTTGGAGGGCTGATTACCAAAGTCAAGACTGACTTGTTTTTGATTATTGTAGGTCTAGTTTTCTCTGGTAATGATAAGTTAAAAAAAATATAATGCAGCCCCCAAAGTCCAGTCTGGAAAAGTCTGGGGGCTTTTTTCTATCCTATCTAATTGTTTATTTAGCCAAGTTGTGAATTGCAAAATTCTCAAGTGTTTTACAGTTCAGGGAAAAAAAAAAGAAATGTACTTTCATATTCAAAACCGAAAAACATTTTTGAAGTATTATTGCAGAACATGCTTCACAAGCCAGTTCTAAATATCTTTAAAAATTTCTGTGCTTGGAAATGGGCTAAATCAATCTCAGAAAAGGAGAAGTAGTTTCTGGCTAAATATTGAGATAATACAAATAGTTTGATTAAATACTGTTTGCTCATTTGGTATTCTATAAGGCACTACAAGTATAAATAACTGTGTAAAGTTTTTGCATGTTTACAATAAAATTTGCCACTGAATCAGAAAAAAAGGAAAAGGAAAAGGAAAAGAAAAAGAAAAAGAAAAAGAAAAAGAAAAAGAAAAAGAAAAAGAAAAAGAAAAAGAAAAAGAAAAAGAAAAAGAAAAAGAAAAAGAAAAAGAAAAAGAAAAAGAAAAAGAAAAAGAAAAAGAAAAAAAAAGAAAAAAATATGTGTATTCTCTGGGCTAGGCTTTGGTTCCAAGTGTGAATGTGTCTCTTCAGGGGAGAAATTAGCTGTATGATCCATCTACGTTCCTTTGAAATCCCCAACAGGATCAGATTAATATTTATTATACTGCTCATGGCCCTGGTTCAAATTGATTTCTTTCTTCATTGCTGTAGCCAAGATGCAAGTGTGATCCAGTCATATTTCTTTCTCTGGCATGCCTGCTGCTTCTCGTGTGATTATGCTGTAGTGTTAATTGTATGTAATGCATGGCAATGATCTATGAGGGGGAGTCACATTTTAATTCAGGCTTCCTAGAAGTCTGTTTGCTATTTTCCTGCCAGCTTCTTCCGAAAATGTTTTTGTACTCTGGAAGTAGAACTCTGACTTTACTTCCAAGCAAAGGCCTCTCTGTGAAACATAACCTGCAGTGCCTCATATGATTGCTACTGCCACAATTTCTTTTCTTTCATATTGAAAGGGCAGTAACAGAGCTCGTTAGTGACTGGAAATGCCTGTTCACACTTTCTGTGAATGGAAGGCTAAGAGCATGTCCTCAGTTCCCGACTCCCATTCTTCTTCATTGTAGTGCATATTTTCTATTCCTCTGTTCTTAGCTTGTTCACAACCACCTACTCCTCCTGTTTGGATCTAAATGGACTGTGAAATTTCTACAGCAAAGATACAATTTGATTGGTCCTTTTTCAATTTTAAATTAAGAAATTGTAGCTATTCTTCACTCCTAGTACATCTGTAGTGTGCACATTCTTTGCTTACTACACAGTTTTCTACCTTTATAGGCATTTTTATGGCTTAGATATTTATCAGTCCCCTAGAAAGAAAAGATGGGAAAAATTTTCTGATATCATTTATTTCACAGATATCTTTGTATGAAACATTCAGCCCACATTCTGCACAAATGAAAATACACATCTTCATTAAATAGCCCTTCTTAATAGTGTTGATCTTTCACAATTCTTTGACAGAGTGCAGAGAGACAGATGAATAGTGGCAACAACAGAGAGGGATGTCATAATTTTAAGGTATATTTATTTACATAATATTAAAGAATTTCAAGAACTCTATATACATGCAGGCTTTATAGACATCTGATGAATTTTAAGCTTATATTTTGCAATTATACTTCTGGTTTTGCAGCCTCATGACTTATAGCAGAACTTTCAAGTTTTCCACAATATTTGTGAAATTTTTGAAAAAAACCCGACTGATTTTCCCTGTGAATGTAGGCGATCGCATAGAACCTCTAGTTTTTACAAAACTTCCAGGGACTGGGATCAAACTATTACAAGGAATATTAGTTAAGAATGGAATGATGCTGGTAATGTTAACGAGGCAAACTTGAAAATGTCATCTCCCAGTTTTTCTCAGTGGCAAAGTTTGTGGTGTTCTCAGGCATGAGTAGTCTTTGAAATCCTTTCAATTCATTTTTGAAGTCTGAAAGTTGGAAATACTGGATTCCCTCAAAAAAATTTCAAAAACTTATTCAAACCAAACCAATCTAAAACTAAGAGTCCAAAGTAAAAATTTTTGTACAGAAGCCACTTGAAACATTAGACTTTAAATCACAAGGAAAGATTTTAGTGATTCCTTTTGGAGTCTTCTTCTTACTCAGTAGTACTGAAATGAAATCACAGTTTAAATTTCAGTGTTGTCTTATGAATACATTTCAACAAAATCCATCCACCTCCAGAAAGCAATGAAGATTTATGTCAGCGTTATATAGGTTTGATGTTAAAATTATGAACCTTAAATCTCAGAGTCACATGCCTTAATAGATTTAACACTTATAAACCTTTTAGAATTTCACAAAATGGCATCATGATTATACAATTATATCATCAAAGTCTAAGGATTTTTTCCTTAATAAAAAACCCTCTGAGGCAGGATCTAAAATTTTAAAAATTTTGTTCAAATAATTTCCATATTAACTGGATTTGGAATTCATAAAATGACTAATATACTTATGACAACTGTAAATTTTTGACATATTTGTATATTTACTTATATTTTAATTTGCTACTATGAAGTATGTTTTGCATGTTGTAATAGAAAATGTACATATAAATCCATCCATACATACTGAAGATACAAATGGAATCCATGGTGACATTTTTTAGCATAATACACTATTGTGCATGTTGCAAATGAAATTAGCACTGCATACATTTTGATAAGACAATTGCATATAACTGCATAGACTCATGAAGAAGTAAATGGTAAACAGGCATTTTGTTACCTGATTAAGTCTTGACAATGTTTTGAATAGCTCAAATCCATTCATAATCATTTTAAAAGGTGTTGATTGCATTGGGTAACCCTGCCTATATTATCTGTCATTTTAGGTCTACTTTCATTTGCCTGTACTTTCTGGATTTGCTAAGTGTTGTATTTTTCAGAATGTTTGTTTTCCTGTTCTTCACTTGGGTTCATGTCAGTGTTTATGCTGTACTAATACAACATGCAGCACTTTCAAGTGTTCTGCTCTTCCCGACTAGTAGCTCTAACATTTATGACTTAATTAACATATCTAGAGAGACAATAAAGTGTTCAGCCCCTAAAAGTTCATAATCACTGATGACAGATGGAATCTTTGTGCACTTGTGGTATTTTTCATGTGCCTATGAGGTTTTTCTCTTTAGCCTCTTCTGTTAAGGGTGAAGTGGTTTCATAACCTACAAATACATGATATATCAGATATTGTAAGATGAATCCTAGTACGCAATTTATATTAATAAATTAGACATTTTTTCCATGTCAAATGAAATAGATGGTTTTTCTAATAAATAAAAAGTAAGCTTCAATATTACAGCTTACTAAATTAAAACCAAGACTCCACATAAGAGCAGAGTTCAGTCTTTTCCTTTGGTTGTTATTCTATCCATACCAAAATATATTAACATTTGCCTGCATTTTAGACATTAGATATGCTTTGTGCACATGAGCACAATATGTTTTAACTAGGTGGGATGCAATTTACTGTTTTAAATCTCTCAAATTTGAACTGGACAGCTGTGCTTGTATCATTGTAATGAAGAAAAGACCACTTCTATTCTGTTTGGTTTTCATAATTTGTGTTCTAGACCCTTGTCTGTGGTTTATTCAGGTGATACCTCTGAGGAGAGTGTGATTTATAGACATCAAAATACAATACTGAATCTCATCATGGCTTGCAACTATGCATTGAGGCAGAGCACAGCCTTGTTTGATGAATAATTCTGAATGTCATATGGCTGCAGAGGTCAGAGGATATAGATAACTGTATGCCACGAAATACAGTATCAGAGACAAAAGGATAACCACTTGATATTTCATCAGATCAGCTTTATTGTCTTATCATCATCTTTATACTGACAAGGCAGGAATAACCTCTGGAATAAAGCAATATATTTCTTAAAGTGAGATACATGACAGCTCTTTTTTCATTAACTTGTTAAAATAACTAAATATGCACATATTGTTCCTGATCATTCTGGAAAAAAATTATCCTTTCAAAACCTATATTGTGTTTTTGACTAACATCAACAATTATCCTTAGACATTCGTTGTTCATACATGTTACTGAGAATAAAAGAAAAGATTAGTACTGTGACAATATTAGTCACAATCATTGCTAGGAAGCATTTAAATACCACAAGAAGAAGTTTGATATAAAACTTCAGAATGTCATTCAGTATGTGTGTATCAGTATAATACAACTTTTTTCAAAAAGAAACTGAGGATTTGTTAGTGTATTCAGATTTTAAGCAGTGAACCATATGAAACATATTAAGTTGTTTATGATTTAGAAGAGTACTCAGAAATATTCATAAATGGATTCCAACTGGCATCTATGAATAATCTCTGCCAATGTTGTGGTGGAATGAATCAAAGTAATCGGCATGACAAGTTCTCCCTATTTTCATAATTTCATTGTCATTTATTCCTCCCCACTCCAGTCTTGTTTTATCTTGAATATTTGTAGCAAAACTGAAACATGGTGTTCCATCTCAGATGATCTTACTGAATTGAAATGTTGTCTTAGAGAATCACTATAAGAAAAAGATTTTTTTTTCTTAGATGTATTTTTCTTAATGACATCATCAGTACAAGCAAGATTTGAGTGCAGATGGGTATTCTCCTCAGGTGATACAGGGGCATATTTAATATCTTTTAATGTAGATTAATTCATAAGACATATTCATCTGATAATGAACAAGATGGCCCTTACCTCGTTTCGTCCACTCAGCCAAAGCTGAGGAGCTGGCATTCTCAGTCCACCTGGTACACAAAACTTCACTACAAGTTACACATTGAAGATTGATGAAAAATTCATTTTCATTGCTTTTCAGTTGCTCACCTCTTACTGTCTGACACAACACTCAAGGATTCTCTTAACTGTAAACCAGATATATAAGAAATATTTCCAGCTCTCTTAAACAAAGCAATTAGAACTGCTATAGATCAATTTGTCAGTTTCATCCCATTTAATATATTTCAGAACTCACACTTTGTCTATATTTCAGTCCATTTTTTGGAAGATTTCCCATCTACTGGGTATTGGTTTTGAATAGTATATTTGATAATTCAGGCTACACTGAACAGATGGTGATTTGGTGCTTGTCAGAGGGACTTTTTACAAGGGCATGTAGTGATGTGACAAGGGTGGATAGCATCAAACTGAATCAGTCTAGCTTTAGATTAGATATTAGGAAAAAAATCTTTACTGTAAGGGTGGTGAGGCACTGAAACAGGTTGTCCAGATTTGTTGCAAATGCCCAATTCCTGGAAGTGTTCAAGGCTGAGCTGGATGGGATTCTGAGCAACCTGGTCTAATGAAAAGTGTTCCTGTACACATCAGGGTTGTTGGAACTGGATTATCTTTAAGCTCCCTTCCAATACAGGCCATTCTGTGATTCTGTGATTTTACACAGACTGTAGTAAATGAGAAAAAAAATTCTAGAAAAAAAAGATTAGTTTAAAGCAGACAGAGGGACTTAATTCTTCTTCATCTTCTCCTTCCCTTCTAATAAAGCTAATATGAAATATATTTCAATTCATTTTGTTTTAAAGAATAGTTTCTCACCTACAAGTAGTTTAGACAGAAAAAACTTGCTCCCATATAGGGTCAAAAACCAGTGTAATTTCAAAAATTACCCATTATAAATCAAAACATGGCTGCCCATTAGAGTTTCAGACCATAAGGATTTCATGGGAACAGAGAATGGTCAAGGCTTGAAGGTCCAACCTCCTGCTCAAGACAGTTGTCCAGGACCATGTTCAGTCACTTTTTTAATATCTCCAATGATGGAGACTCCATTACCTCTCTGGGTAAAAGAGTTTTTCCTTTTATGTAGACAGAACTTTCTATGTGTTGCGCTGACTGCAAGCCGCCTGGTGGCCCAGCAGACAACGAGTTCTGATGCCCCGGCAGCGTGGCAATCAGAGTCCTGTCAGCAGCTGTCAGTGCTGCCTGCAAGTAGATGGCAAGGCTGTCTGCAGCAAGGTTGTTGCTAAGAAACAGGGCGAGGGTAAAGGAGAAAGAGGGACCTTCTCTTTGCCTGTAATCCCAATTTTTATTCCAGCCCCAAGGGGCAGAGTTCCAGTTGAAAGGGGGAGGCGGGGGGGCGCAGAGGAGAAAGGCGATCGGGAGCAGTTACAGCCCCTTTTTAAATGGGGGCAGAGAAAGAGAGGAACAAAGGGGCAAACCAATAGGGAAATGATGAGGGGTGACAGGGAGCAAATCGCAAAGGGTTAGGGGAGGAAGATGTTTGAATCAACCAATGGGGAACCGAACTGAACAGAATTTTCCAGAGCTCAATACATAAGCAATGAATCACATGCATAAACATAGGAGTCTAAACCAATAGCATTACAGGAACAGAGAGATTTCTAGGAGAGGAGGTGATGCTGCTAGAGGGACACCCAGTGGGGAGTAGCCTTCTTGCCCTCAGATCCACCCTCAGGGTCGGAGTCCTGGGTGGGGAAATCCACCCACTGAATGTCACTCAGTCCCAAGGTGGGCTGGGTCACCACAGCATCTATGCTCTTGTTTAAGAGGAATGCACACTTTTCCCTCCAAAATGCTGATTTCCCCTAAAACAATATTTCCTCCCAGAAAAACATATTACTAACAGCCAGTTATTTTCTGGTTGTACCCTGATAAACAACCTTTCTAATTTATGTGTATAACATTGCTTTGTTTTACTTTTAGGCATGGATGCAACTGATCTAAAAGATGTTCTGTTAAAGGAAAGAAAATTTGGTCCACAGTTTTTCCAGAGAGAACTTTGGGTTTACTTGCTCCTCCCAGAATGTCCAGCAAAAGTAAGTGGAACGATAAAATCATTGATGAATTAAATAAGCATATTGACATATTATATCAGTTATTTGTGCAAGTTGAATATTTTGTTTAAATATGTTCCCCAAATTACTTTAATTCATGTAGGGGGGAAGTCAAACTGTATGAAATGTAAGTTACTAGAAGGCAGTGCACTGTCTAAAACTGTGAAAGACTAGGAATAGGCATGGAACCCTGAAAAGTGTGGAAATAAGGACATGAGGCTGTATCTATTCTCTAGGGATGAAACTGTTTTCATAAGTAAGCTGATAATACAAAACATGCATTCTGTCCATTTGTTAGAGTTTAATTTAATATTACCAGCCTGAGAACCAAGACACTTTTATAATCCTGGGAGTGTAAAATAAATGAACAGAAATGCACTGTCATGTCTGATTTTTTAATTAAGACAATTCCTTTAAAAGGTCCCTACTGTGTTTTCAATTATTTTTAACAAGAAAGGTTTTTTTATTTAGAATTGCATTATTAAACACATTATGAATTACAGTAATAACATTAAACTATTTAAAAAGCTGTAAGAAGTGTCCCATATGGTTAGAAAATTCATCATTTTTTGCCGTGATATGGAATTAGAAGAGAGTTTTATAGAAAACTGAAAGTATCTTATCAAAAGCCATAACAAACAAAAATTAAAATAAATACCAACACTATTAGAGAATAAAGCAGTAGTCCTGCAATCAGTTCAACAGATGCTTGAGCAGATAAGTAATGCTATGAAGGAATTTGAACAATTTATATGCTGAAAATGGAGCTCAGATATGATTATGTGCAATGCTGAGACCTGTGTTTATTTTCAACTTTATCACCCTACTTGAATAACGCTGAAATAAATATTGTCTAGTCGGGTAACTTTCAGCATAAATTTAGTTATGTTAATAATGGACTGTGACACATTCAGACAAATGTTTGTGGTACTTAAGGACACATGCCATGGTGGCTGACATAGTTAAATATAGAACCCAATATGTAAAAGGAAAATAAAAAAAAACAATTTTGGGGCAAAACCCGAAGAAGAAATATAAATATTTCCTTACTAGGAAATAGGTAAAAAATTCATCTTGGCTGAGAGACCTTTAGGCAATAACATTACACGTCATCCCAGGAGCATCCCAAGCTTGCACTAAGACTACAACATGTAAGAGAAAGCTTTTGTTTAATTTAAAAATAGCTCAGTTTAGAAAGCTGTATTCAAACAAAAATTCCCTGGGATTTCGATAAGAAAACACAATGAAGTAGGAAAAAGTAAACAGGATAAAATAATCTCCTTTCTGCGTGCTTCCTAATCGTTTCTTATGTCCCATCTGAAATCAGTGATGGCACTTAATGCTACAGAGCGTCCTTTAAGCAGCCCCTTTGAAGTAGTATAGCTGAGATAAATAGGTAGGCAAAAGTGGTGTGATGAGATAAACAGGGACCTATAAAGAGTGTCATGAGAAGCAGCAGAGTGATGGTGAAGACACTGCGGATCTCAGACTTCCCCAGTCCCTAACGCAAGCTCCAGCTGTAGCCTGCTGTGGGACTGTAGAGTGCATGTCAAGGACAAACCCACAATCCCTCCCAGACTTCCCTAGTCCACATCAGGGGATTTGTTGCTCTTAAGCACTTTTTGCTTCATTTCATGTCGTTCTGTATTATTCCATTAGGCTGTAAGAGGAAAATTTCCAGCCACACACGACTCTAGATGGTTTCCTAACTGTCAGCACAGAATTCCACAGCAAGAGTGGTGGTTCAGTAGTGTTTGAGTAGAAGAGGGAGGGAGGAAGTCTACAAGCTGGTCTTTTGGGACCACAGTTGGAGGGATGCTCTGGATGGCACAGAGACCTCCCCCATCCCTATTCAGACTTTTGGCTATCATATCTTCTCACCTTTTATTCCTCAACAAGTCAGTTTCCGTCCTCTAGTAAGTGCAAATTATGGTGTCCACTATAAACTCTGCTCAGAATTACCAATAGGAAGAGAAATTCTGCTTTCTACATTCCATATCTGTTTACACGCTTTCAAAAGTCTATATGGTGCCTTGTCTAGATCCCCTGCTAGTTCCATCATCATTCACAGCTATAAGGTACATAGGCTCAATACTTTTACCATATTTAATACACTACTTGGAACTATCAGGTCCGGTACAGACATTAAGCCTCTAATCTTTCACTTTTCCACACTTTTTAATTCACTCCATACGAAAATGTACCATTCCTTACTCTCTGAGGTATGAGCCTCCATTTATTTGTGTGAAAAATGAAGTAAAGAATTATTTCAGGCTGTCGGCTACAGTATCTGTCGCTAGCTTCCCACTCATCGCTTAATGGCTCAAGTAATTCCTGACAGAGCTCTTGGCTTTTTATACATTTAAGTAGTCTGTCATGATTTATATTTAATTCCCTTGCAACACTGTTTATTATTTTAATTCCCAGTTTTGTCATTCTACATTTCTCTTGCATATCTGATCACAAAGAAAAAATCATAGACATAACACCTAGAGATGTAAAACCTTAAAAAGTGGGACATGAAGAAATGTAGTGAAGTAAGCAATCAGGGTGATCAGAAGACCAGTTCTTTATCCTTACACATTCCATGTTGACAGTAATGAATGAAGAACCATATCAGATAAAGTCCTCTCAAACCCTTATATTTTTCAGCCTATTTTTGATTAATCTATAGGGAAACTTCCAAAGATTTGACAAAACCTTGCAAAACACCTTCTTCTGAGTTTGACATCAGTTCAGAAACATTCAGCAGAGTTTTTATTTGGTTTTCTGTAAGTTAATCTACAGAACCCCTAAGTCTCTAGGAACAGTACTCTTCATAGGCTGGACTTCACATAAATCCTGCAGTGTTTCACAGTCAGCCAGTACTTGCTCAACAAGGGATAGCCCCTCCAGGAATTTCTCACATTGTGAGAAATTGAGTGTTAGATTGACAAGGAATAGTCAATCTCCTTGTAAGAGTTCCACCTGCCCAGGTTGTCCCCACAAAAGTCTATAAACCAACATATTCCCTCTGTTGCTCGGTTATACAATTTTGTGGGGAAAAAAATACAGTAATCTACAAAAAAAAAAAACAAACCCACAAAAGATATTGTTTGTGAAAACAGACCCTGTGTACATTTAGTGTGATTTAGTCTTCCAATCTCTTGTGATATTTATTTCTTTGGATAGAACTGTTTAATAAAATACTGAGGCCGTGGTAGTCTTTAGATTCCTCCTTATTTTTCTCAGTTATTATCATGTACTTCATGTTACTTTTTGGCAGATCTACTATCCACTTTTTATGAACTGATACATATATTGGATTAGAAAGCTATAAAAACTATATATAAACATCTAATCACAGAATGGCCTGGACTGAAAGAGAAAAAGATCATCTAGCTCCAAGCCCCCTGCTGTGAACAGGGGTGCCTTTCACCAGACCAGGTTGCTCAAGTCCCCATCAAACCTCGCCTGGAACACTTCCAGGGACTGGGCATCCATAACTTCTCTAGGCAACCTGTTTCAATGCCTCACCACCCTCATAGTAAAGAATTTTTTCCTAATATCTAATCTGAATCTACTCTGATTCAGTTCGAAGCCATTCCCCTTGTCCTGTGCTCCTCAAACTTTGTCGTAGGATCCCTTCAGGTCATAGAAGGCTGAAATTAGGTCACTACCCCAGCATATGAAAGGCATAGACCTTTTCAATCAGGTCCAGAGGAGGGTCAAGAAGATGATCAGAGGATTGGAACATCTATCCTGTGAGAACAGGCTGAGAGAATTTGAGATTGTTCAGCCTGAAGAAGTGAAGGCTCTAGGGAGACATTTTTGTGGCCTTTCAGTCCTTAAAGGGACCTACAGGAAAGCTGAACAGGGAATTTTTACAAGGGCATGTAGTGATAGGACAAGGGGGGATTGTTTTAAGCTAAAAGAGCATTAATTCAGCCTAGACATAAGGAAGAAATTTTTTACAATGAGGGTGATGAAACACTGAAACAGCTCATCATCTGGGCAAAGGAAAAATACATATCCATTAAAATTTTTTTGCAATTTATCAGTATGTAAATCATGTGTATTACCCAGCTCTTGAGGCCATTCAAAGACAGGTGAAAACTGCAGTTCTAATCAGAGTTAGAGTAATTTTGTGATATCTCTGCAGATAGGGAATAGAAATAGGTTATAATCATGTCTGGCAGGTTCCTTCAAAGGTATTGAACCATCTAAATTAGGAAGTAAGTTACTTGCCTCAGTTTTCTGTAGGTTCAAGGAAGAGAAAGAGGTAAATTCCCTTCATCAATACAGGAAGTATTAGACAATTATGTTCCCAGGTCAGATGGGTTGAATTAGGAGATAAAACTAGAAATATGTTGGTTTTACAGATAGTTTCCTTCTGCAATTTTCTTTTACATTTAGTTTAACTTAACCACCTTAGGTCAATCAATGCTGTACAAAGCAATTTGGATACATCTGCTTATGTTATTCTGCATTAATATAGTACAGTTTAACAATCTCTCTTGACCTAAAATACTATTTCAAGATAACTCATTTTTTGTTCCTTTGCGTGTATGTCCAACAGTAGATTATGCTTTAGCTTTTAGACTAGTACTCTTTTCATTGACTGCTCGGGAGTCTGAGTGTGATAGCATCTTTGGATTTCAGACCATTACAAATTTATGTTCCCCATAAGGCTGTATACTGAGTCTTCTTCTTACCTTTTCCAATTCTTTAATGAATTTCCTCTTTCCATTAAAAAAAAGGCAATTTTTTGACACATAATGATCAGCAACATATAAAAATCATATAAAAATGTGAAGGTATGCTAATAGGGTGGAACCACTTGAGAAACAAATTTATTTTTTCCTTTGTTTTTAGAATCTCTCAACAAAAACCACTTGGCTACAGAGATTTGGAGTTATTTTTAACTTTTATGAAAAATTATTTTCATCATGACACCTTGTCACATTAGTGCTTAACTTCCGTTGTAACAACATTACAGTGTTTCATGTAATGAGAAATCTCCCACGGAGAGGGATTTGTAAGTGAAGAGTGTCATTCATTGCAAGAAATCTACAGATGCAAATAGAATCAGTTGGCATTGCTGTTCCATAAATATGCGCTTTTTTTCTTAGCAGAAGTATTGCATTGGGGAGAACCATGTAATACAATGAAATAATGAGTAGAAATTAGTATTTTTTTTTATTTTATGATGATTAGGTTTTATAAGGGCATGCATTCTTTCTTGCTGACAATTAAAGGATATTATGAAGTTCTGTAAAATAGAAACAAACATAAAGAGGTATGTGTGTTGGAGGATTGTATTATTTTGAAGCTGGCTTTTATTTTCAATGCAGTGTACAGAAAGGAAGGAAGAGGTCATCTAGTTAACCCTTAGTTTTTAATTGCTATGCAATATGGTGGGCAGGTTTGCCAGTGTGTCATGAACAAAACAGAAATTGAAAAGGTCATCTCAGCATTAATTCAACTTATGTGGTTATCCATACAGGAGTTTCTAAAACTATTTAATTCATGTCACTATTTCCTACAAGGTTTTAAAGGGCTGATGTTAATAAGAGTAAAGAATTAAAAGCAAGAAAGGTGAGAAATATATTCTTCTTTATGATACCAATTTGTTACAAAAAGAAAAGTAACTCCTACAGTAAATTTAAATATTTCAGAGAGTCACTGGTCTTTGCAGTCAGTATAGAGAAATGGGTACTCAGAAGTAGTTTTGTCTCCCACCAGGATAAATATCTTATGCATTTCCAAACATTAAATAAATTTTAGACAATTAAAGTCAATGGATATTAATTATACTCATAATTTGAAAAATAATACTTTAATTGAATTTCAGGTTTTGTGAGTGCCATATAGGCTAATTAAATACACTTTAAATAGTCTTCTCTCACCTGTAACTCACCTGTAACTAAAAGAAACACAACTATTTAAAAGAATATCTTCTATTTGTAAATTTTTTTATTTATCACCAGCTTCAATTGTAGACTTTGATCAGCAGTTTTAAAACTTTAGATTTATTGAAATAAAATATATTTTAAACAATGTGAGAACTATTAATATATATTAATTCTGAGTTAGTTATTGGCAATATTTTAGAGAAGCTGTCTTCATGTAATATGTGAGTGGTCTTTAACAGACTTTAATGCTGTGAACTCTCCATCTCCAAATGCTGATAATCTGAGCTGTTCTGTACTACTGAAGAAACAAAATCTTAGAAACTGAGTTGGTGCCTAGTGAAGTTCTTTGATAGCTCCCAGGATCATATCTCAAATTTCAACCATGCTGGAAGACCTGAACAACCAGCAGTTACAAATTTGGCAGTTGTTTGTTAGGCTTCTTGCCATTCTTTAACATTTATTGGTCAAGGACAGGATATAAAGTTATGTCCCTATCCTGACTCATGCAATGACTTCACTTGTTCTCGGGAAGATCCAGACATGCTACTGCCCAATGTAAAAAATCAATTTTCAGATCTGATTTGAGAACCAAGCACTCAGTAAAATCCATGAAGTTGTATCCCCTTTTCAAGAAAACCATATTATATTAATGAAAGGTCTGATGAGAACTCACTCTTTTGTTTTTTAGATCACCATTAAGAAATTGATTTTTATTTATTTTTTGATCTCTTTATTAGTACTATTCTACTAAGATGAAGAATACTTCCTTAAAGTATTGTTCAGAAAACACTGGTGTCCAGTTTATGTATAAATTTGTTACTAATACATGAAACAAACTGGAAAACCAGTATCACAACTTTGATAGTAGGAAATAGTATTTTACAATGAAGAAAAAATATCTGAAATGGGTGAGAGTTTAACTTATTAAACTGAATTTGTTTAATTAAAATCTATTTAAATAAGATTTTTATCAGTTTGGGGAAAATTAACACCAATTTGCACAGGACTAATATAGGATAAAAAATAAAGAAAATGAAAGGAAGATTAGACATAGAGGGAAACTGGTGATGTGGCCTCAGAATAGGAGACCAATGGCAGCAGAGAAACCAATATGTATCTGCCAGGAGAAAGTAAAAAAATAAACACTATGAAAGCAGGGAGAAGACTGAAGGTCAGATATTTTTATTGATTAGTAGTCAGAAATACCCATTTACGTCAATGCAGATTTCTACTTAGAACAAGACAGCCACTGAACAGCGAAAGCACAACTCTCACTGTGATGCTGCTTCATCCAGTGACTTGCTCCATGAAGTTACAGACTGTTGACGTATGAGATCACCAATCATTCCTGTACTTTGGCACACGGGACTGATAAAAGATACAACCAAGGTCATCCTTAAAATTCTGAGAACAGTATTTGTCAGCTCTCCAACCTCCAAATTCGCAGCAAGATCCTACATCTTTTTAAGGTGGAATACAAATCCTTCCTGCAGCTTTTTGAATGAGAAGAATTACCACCTCCCTTATTTTGGGAATGGAACTTGACATTTGGAGAGCTGTTTTCCTGGTTGTTGAGATATCTGCCATGGTGTAAATGTAATTAATATGTATTCCATTTGTAAGTCTCTGAACTATCTTTGCTTACATAAGCATAGTAGTTATACGTCAAATGTCAGCTGAAAGTCAAATTCTCTCATCATTTTTCCACTAATGTGTATACAATTATAAGAAAATGCTTGAACAAAGATATAACATTATATGGTAAAAATGGATGATTTGCAGGAGAGAATGGATGTGGTAAGTAGACGGACAGATGGAAGTGGTGAGAGCAGTCACAGAACAGGCTGGTGTGACAATGAGTGCATTTTTGAATGTTCTAATAGGTATTTATCTCAAGCATTTATTCAAATGCCTTGAATACTCTTGTAAAACTTCATTAAGAAGTCAAAACATGTCTGTAATATAATCTTTACGCTTACAGTGCATATGAAGAGATTCCCTAAAGTCACATACTTTTTTATTTCTGCTACCTCTTTTATTTTAGTGTTCTGCTGTGGTAAATGCCTTCTGCAGCAAAGTTATAACCAGTATTTCAAAATTATTTTCCATTACATTGATTAGAGCCCACATCAAATATTTTTCGTCTAATTTGGGCATCCTGCTAAATACATTGTATAAATACAATGGAAAGATGCAAATAATAATGCAACTAAATATGTTTAACTTTACTAATATGGAAGACTTTGTTTGATCTGTGGTGAAGAATATTCTGGTAACTTGGACAAGAGTTCAATTCCATGATTAGTGGAAATCAAGTATTTCTACTACATATTCTTTTGAAGAAACAAATAGAGAACATAACAGAGAATTAAATCTTGGAAGGGAAGGAAAAATAGGAGGAAGAGTCCATGAGAAGTACAGATTTCAGTGCACTACTGCTTCAGGGAGGACAGTTACAACTATCAAGGTGATAGACTTGAGAGGAATCAAGTAATTGAGTAAAGCAAAAAAAAAGTAAATTAAAGTAGAATATTAGGTTAGAAAACCCATTCTGTTTAGATGGAAAAAAAAAAAAAGGAAGGAAAAAAGATAGTGAAGGCAGAGTAAAAACTCAGGGTCTTATCTCCTGCTAAGTAGAAAAACCCATTTATATTAATGAGGACTTCTGCTTAAAAATTGATGGCATTGTCTTGCCCACAGTAAGAATTGCTAAAATACCATCAATAGCAAAGAAGAAAAAGAGATTAGGTCATCACTCAGGAGGGTACTCTAGATCTATTCTCAACCTTTTTCAATGGCAAATTGCAGAATTCCCTCACCCTCAAACATGAAGAATTGAAATTCTTGCAAACCTCTGCAGATGGCTTTCACATTCAGAATTTATGCTCTTGACAACCTGCATCACTTACAGGCTTTACAGAGGTAAGATCTATGAGTTCTTTTCTTTCTGTCACTTTTGCAAAATCTCAGAATCATAGAATAGTTCAGATTGGATAGGGCCCCAGGAAATCATTAAATTCAACCTGCTGTTCACTTAGTTATTTTTATATTTAAATACAGGCTACCATTTCAAAATACTATGAAAGTCGTCCAAAAATAGCCAATACTTAGTCAAGTCAAATTCCCTGAGCACCATTGATAGTATATATAAAGACATTAAAGAAAACTCCACCCCAATATGCATTGTACATGGCTTGAGACTCAGGTCATTATAAAACAGAAGCTAGTACTTGGCTAACTATACTAGAAAATTTGGGTTGATTCTGTATAGTCTAAAAATGCTGATTTTTATCTAATTACGTAAACATCCAGACACCTTCACATATCTCAACTAGGTTTACAGGAAGCAAAAAGTTAAATATTTTCTATTTCTGTCTACCTTTTGTTTTCTGTTCTTTGGGATAAGGGTTTATTCCGACTTCTTACATATTTCCTACTGCCACAGAGGAATGTGGACTGGGGCATCCTTCATCTCCACCATGGAGTTGCAGTTTCCTTCAGGTCATATTCACCTGCTCCTGAGTGAGATCTGGCACGAGTTGCAGGTGGATCTTTGCATCCCCATGGCCCTCCACGTGCTGCAGGGGCACAGCTGCCTCACCATGGTCTGCCTCCATGGTCTGCAGGGGAATCCCTGCGCTGGCACCTGGAGCACCTCCTCCCCTTCCTTCTGCACTGACCCTGGTGTCTGCAGAGTTGTTTCTTTCACCTTTTTCTGACTTCTTTCTCCACGCTTCTGTGTGAACCTTTTAAAATATGTTTTCTCAGAGATGACACCAGTATTGCTGATGGGCTCCGCTTTCATCAGTGGTGGGTCCTTTTAGAACCCACTGGAGCGACTGTGTCTGGCATGGGGCTGTCCAAAGTCTCTTCTCACAGGGGCCACCGCTGAAGGCCCCACTGCCAACACTTTGTCATGCAAACCCTATACCAGGAGTAATATTAGTGGCAGGTGCAAATGGACAAGAACCTTTAAAACAGGTTATAGATGAAAAAAAAAGCCTCAAGATTTCCCTGAAATTCAACAAAAAAATCAAACAAAGTGACACATTTAATCACCAACAGATATTTACCAATACATTTCTTTATTAGGTATTTTTTTAATGCTATCTTATTTTAATAAGCCTAAAATAAATGAAAAATAAATCTTTCCAGGGTTTCTTTTCCTTTGCTGCACATTTTTACTTCCTGCCACCTATGACACTGAAGTTGCCATTTCAATAATCGTAAAATTGCATATTTTCTGTCTTGTGCTTAAATTTCCTCATTAGACAGCCAAGTGTCTGATAATTTATTTAGAACTGATTGTGCCAGAAACTTTCCTTGGAGATTTTGCAACTGTATGGAAAAAATTTTATTTAAGATGCAAATCTGAGCTTATTAGAGTTACACTCTGCAAGAAATTTGCAAGACTGATTACAAGCTCCTTGAGTGGCCTTCATCAATTTAACAACTAGTAAAAGTCCAGCAGAGGGAATATGAAAAGATTTCTTAAAACAGTGTGTTCACTTCCTTGTGCTGGATAAAACACAAAACTGATTGACATGAAGTAAAAAGTGACTTTCTTATTAAAATTACTTATAAGAATACCACATACATATAATAAATTCCCCCTTTCCTAAAATCCCCCGTTATTTCATCAATTTAGGTGTAGCTTGAAGCACTGGTTTTGAATAACAAAGCCACCTGGAAATTTGTTTTTGTCATACAGGAAGAGCACATAGCCTGTAAATGCAAACATATATCTGAATGTTTTTCTTTTTCTTCACTGAAGTAATTTCTTAGAAATTGTATAAGAAATTACTTCAGTATTTTCATTATTCAATATTATGATGAAACCAGTTTCTAAAGAGGAAAAAAATCTGAATGGATGACACTGAATATTCTGAATATTCTTAGGTACTGAATATTCTTAGGAAGATAAACTATCAGAAGATTTAATTTTTATTTGAATTTTTTTTTATGAAAGCATTTTAAAGTTTTCAAAAGTTCTTGATGATAAACTTTACTGTTAGAGTTGACTGTTTCATTCAAAACTAATCAACAATCAATGTTTCAAAGCACAATATTCTCTTTGAATAATTTTAGAGTAGTCTAAAAACTTACTTTGAATAAGTAAAATATAGAGTAGGCTTTAATATATAGGTAGATAATACAAGCAAAATTGGAGAAATCACTTGAACAATTTTTTAAAGTGAATTATATGCCTGGCTGTACAGATTATATAGTCTAATAAATGAATTCACAACCTTTTGTAATATTGTAATATTATTAACAGGTAATTTATTTCAATGAAGCAGATTTTAATTTTTTAAAGATTTATTGTAATTTATTGTAATTTATTGAAATTTTGCAGGAAAATGGAACTTATGACATCTGAAGACACAGAATTTTCATCCAACATGTAAAAAACAGCTGTTCTCTATGCTCAGACTAGCATAGTAGCTCCACTATATTTGTGCATATTCACAACTTATCAGCAAAACCTACATTTTTACATGAGATATTGCCTTTCAGAGAGTAATGAGGAAATCAAAGTTGTGTTGTTTAGGAAGGATTTGTTTGGTTGCTTGGTTCGGTTTTGTTTTTTGCCTTTTTTTTTTTTTTTTGTGATGAGGGATAGTATTTTGTATAAATTTATGTAAAAAGTGAAGGAGGAATAACAGCAAACATGACACAGAGATGACATAGTGACATATGCAGGACTCCAGCAACAGGAGGTATCAGTGCTTTTCTTCTGCTGGGCCATCGTTCATTCACGTATGTTGCTGTACCAAGCAAATGGGGAATATAACTATAACTATAAATACTTTCTCAGGCAAAGTCAATTCTGTTCCACAGAAATTCCCTGCATTCCCTTTCATCCTATGGAAATATGCATATAGCATCAGCTGCCTGCTTATCCTGAAAATCCCTAAATACCCATATGCACCCGAGCACACTCAGAAACATTTCAGAAGCAGGCTGTCCAAGAGTGCCAGGCATTTGCAAGCAGCAAGTTTGTGGATAGCACCAGCCTGGAGGAATGTTTGGTACACTGGACCCCGTGCTACTGCTCACATGGCCTAAACAACTGGAGGAATGTGCTAAGAGGAAACATGGAACAGTCCTCTATATCACTGCACACTGGAAATTTAAGGGACTGGGAAAAGGCCTTAGGGGCTGGTGGACAAGGAGGTGTATGTGAGTTAGCAATGTGCCCTTGCAGTAATGAAGGCCAAACTTCATTGCCATAAACATAACCCACCATTTAAGAAAAGGGACTATTCCCTACTATTTAATACCTATCAAGCTGCATTTGGGATTCCATGTCCACTAACCATAAAGTGGATCAAGTGTTACAAAAGGCCACTAAGATGATCAGGAAACTGGAACATGTTGCATCTGAAAAGTGACTGAAAGATTTGGGTAAAAAGGGATTTAATTACAATGTTTGGCCCTAAAGGGGATGTAATAGAAAAAACAAGGCATATTCTTAGGGGAGGAACAGTCATAAGGAATTCAGTCCCCAATATCAAGGAGTAAAATTCACCCCTCTCCATGTTTCATTTACAGCTAAAATGTTGATAATTAGATAGTTTATTATTACTCGCAGCCACCTGTTCTTAATTGGAGACATCTATCCTTAGTTAGGAAGAGAGAGATTCCTATTTGATGACATCAAATGAAAATGAGTATGTTGGTACCATTCTTGTTTCTGAAAGTCATAGACTGATGTGAAAGAACATTCATATTTCCATGTGAAAAGAAAAATGGGAAAATAAAGTGTTATGTTTTAATTTGTTTCCTTGTATAGAGAAAGAAAAAGGGAAAAGGGTAAAATATAACACTTTAATTTTCCTGTTTTTTCCTCTTGCAGGAAAAGAGATTATATTGATACTGAAAGAATGAAATTTACATTTTGAACTTACTTCTCAGAAAAAATCTGAGTTACAAATTCATGTTGAAACTTGCTTTAACATGGATTTGCACAGAATGAAGACAATGTAATGCAGATGAGAACAGGCAGCAACCAAAACTCGACATTCCTTCATTTTCATGTAATAGTGAAAAAATCACACAGAAGATAATGCAGGAAAAAGAAAGAGCAGTAATAGCAGTTAAATGCATCTGAGTATTTCTACAGGCATTTTTCTGACTGAATTATTTTATAGTCTTTTTTGTTACTGGACTAATGTGATGAATAGAACAGCTGAAAAAAATTACTGAGGTTTAAGTGGGAAAACAGATCCTGGTTTGGCACCAGAAAGGTTAAGACTTCAATTTTTCTGTTATTTTGCCCATATATAATGGTATGTTCAGTGAATTACAGGACTGTATCCAATGGACAAGACAGAGGTATCAGTCTAAAGGAGTTGTGCATGTAACATGAAAATCAAAGTCAGCAGGCCGGGGATCCTCACTGCAAAACCTAAGTAATCCTATTTCATCATTATAAGTAAGTCCTGCAGGTGTATATAATGCATCCTTGAAACAGACTTAGAAGTCTGGAGGTTTATATGTCCATTTACTATGCAGAAATGACTTGGTGATTATAAGGACATGCAAATCTTGTAGGTATTTCACTATCAGACCAGCAGTTCATGAATAAGCTATCACATTTCTGCAGAGAATGACCAGTACTGTTGGTATTCTGAGAATTTTTGAACTCATCCATTTATTTAAATATACAATGTACTACCTAACCTTCCCTTAGGGTGAAAGTCACCCTCTGCAGTGGATTTACACAGGGCTATGCATCACTTACGTCATGTTAATGCTCTGGTTTTTTAGCTGGAGTGAGAGCTAAATAATGTGTAGAGCTTTGCGCTGTTTTAATGTAGAATGAGAGTTACATTCATCATCCAAATGATTCTCTGAAAAATGCTCAACGTTTTGTAAATATCTGCAGTATTCTTCAAATTGGAGGACCAAAAAGAAGAAATGCTTTATCCAAAATCATTAAAATTTCTACAGACATGCTTTTTTTTTTTTTTTTTTCCTTATTTTATCTTTTATCACCTCTCGGTTGGTTAAATAATCCTCCATCTCAGTTATTCTAACAACCTTTTCACCTGTCTTCTGCACTTTTGGCCCATATTGCAAAGGGTACAACCTGTCTCTACCAGTTCTCATCTTTCAGAGACTAACTATGTATCTTTGCTTTACTGATTTTTCATACTTTATCCTTGAACAAATTAACCTTCCAGTCGTTACCATAAGTGATCATTTAATACGCTTGGTGAATATTTGATGCTAGTCCCAAACTCATGTTATGCTTTCAAACAAGCTTCTATGATCTCTGNACATTATGGTCTCTCATGTTTTATATATATACAAATGTATATATATATATATATATATGTAGTTTAGGGACGGTGCAAATAAGTTCCAGTTCTGTCCTGATTCAAAGCTGACTGTATATGAAGCATCCTTAGGGATATTTATCCAATAAGTACAGGATGTTCCTTAGCCTGTTCCTTAAGTTATTAAGTTTTGCTAAGAGGCAGGGTATGTTGCTTACATAGATCATGATATAGAGTTGGCTGTATATGTTCCTGAGTGGATCTAAGAAATGAATAAGGCTTTTTTTCCTATTCTTATTACCTCCTGTGAACTTTTGCATTTATTATCTTTTACCTTCTTTTCCAGTTTCTCTGTACTCTGTTTAGTCCTTAGAGTGTAACTGCCTTTGCCCTTGGATTTTAAGTGGCTGAAGCAGAGGCCATGGGTTTTTGGGTTTTTTTTGCTTGTGGTTTTTTGCCTGGCATTTTTTAAAATTTTTTATTTTAGTGTACAATAACAGGAGTCAACTCAATTGCTCTGGTTCATAGGAGTTCTAGCTATACAATTTCAGAATAAATCCCGTCATACTGATTACTATTAATGAGCTAGAAAGATTTGCTATCCAAACAGCATTTTAATTGCTGTTTAAGTAAACATTTGTGCTTCTGCGGTACTTCTCTGATTCCTGTCAGACTTGGGTCTCCTCAACTAGAAATAAAGCCCTTGCAGAAAAGTACCACTAGATTACACAGCCATGGTTCGAGCAAGATGGCCTCAGCATTTCAGTGCCAAGTCTCAAGTGCCCATTTGGGGCACCGCTCCAGACAAGACAGAAAACCACAATGTGCTCCTCCTGTAATGAGGGCAGGGTGACAGCCTGTGGCTAAATGTCTCAACATGCCCAGACATATTAGCTCAGCCCCAGCAGCTGTTAAACTTCATGCAGGGCTGAGAGCAAGTTCCAGTTCCACTGTGAGGCAATGGTAGCAGATATTTGACAAACCGAGTTTATGGCTTCTATCTGCCAGAACAGAATGCCAGCTCAATTATTTACAGCTGAAACTTCAGATCCAAAACTATAAAATGCATGGACAGCTTCAACGGGGAGGAGCCCTCCCTGTTCACTGACAGGGTGCAGCTGCTAAACATGAATACAACACAAAAAAACAAGCAGATTTTATCACCAGTTCTAGACTAAAACAAAAGTAAGACCACAGTTATTGAGTTCTTTTGATTAGGTTTCCTGTGGCACTTGATATTGTACGCACTTTTGGCTACCACACAACTGTAACTGTGAGATGGTACAACATTGACAAAAGTTGTATACATCCTAGAAAATGCTAGCCTACTCCCTAAATATTCTGGCTAACAAGTAATTGAAGTATCAACAAAAATTGTCTGGAACCAGAGCTTTGTGAAAAGAAACTTATCAGGATCCAAAACAGATCTTACTACAGAGACATTTAGAAACAATTGTATTTGTTAGACTGACTGGTGACCCTTATTGATCATTTGCAATTTTAAAGTTATAATCACAGAATATTCTAAACTGAAAGGGGTCACTGAGTCCAACTCTTCAATGAATGGCCCATACAAGGATCAAATCTGCAATCTTGGCATTAGCACAACACTCTAACCAACTGAGCTAATCTCAGAATAAATGGGTGAGAAATATGTGGCAAAGATTTGGAGGAAAAAAGCATGCAATGAAATGGGATGTGAGGGTTATGTAGAAACTTACTCCAGGACTACTACAGACACAAGTTGAGTAAAGTTCTCTGATGTTATCTGTGTAGGTATAAACTGATACTAATGTTCATATCTGCAGAAAAGCAGCAGAATATTCCCTGAGAGCAAGAGAAGAATCTCTGGGCATTTTTCTCTCCTTTAGTGTGGTGTATTTTCTAAGAAGAAAGATAATTTAAAAGGTAGTACTGTCATGAATATTTGCTAAACTAACAATGTTGATCTAAGACTAATTTCCCAAATGTTATGACTTGAATCAAAACCATTGACTCTATTCTATATATTTTGAGAAAGGAATCTAACCTAGTATCAACAATTGTTCACAAAATGTCATACAGATGAAAACTAGAACCATGAGTATAAATATATGTATTTTTTATGTCCATTGTCACTAACACTTAAATGAATAAACAATTTATCCTTTGTATTAAGGAAAAGAAAAAGGAGAATAATTGGAGAGATTACATTCTTAATTATCCCTGTATTTTCATCTAAATCATGATTCTGTACATTGCTGTTCATTTAATCAGAAACAGAGCTTTAATTTTCTACTAAAAATCACTGGGAGCTGTGTGCCTAAAAATGCCCTTAAAATCTATATCCTCCTGCTCAATTACACTTTAAGGGGGCCAGATGTTTCTGTACTACAGAAAGCATGTGCAGGAGGTATATCCCTAAAGGCAAATCAATGAATTAAATTCTGCTAGTGTTTAACTGTAGATTTATTAGGACACTCAATATATGTCCATTCTTACTATTTGAAACAAACAAATATATTTGTAATAACCATTTTGAATTAATAAAGTTACTGGGAAAAAAAATCCAGCAAGTGTTCCATATCATATCTTAGAAGAATAGAATGATTTGGGTTGAAAGGCACAATAAAGATCATCTAGTTCAACTCCTCTGCCATGGGCAGACACCTGTATCAAGATTAGTTTGCTCAAAGCTCTATCCAGCCTGGCCTTGAACACTTCCAGGAATGAGGCATTCACAGCTTGTCCGGGCAATCCGTTCCAGTGCCTCACCACCCTCACAGTAAAGAATCTCTTCCTAATACCTGTTCTAAACCAGCCCTCTTTTAGTTTAAAGCCATTCCACCTTGTCCTATGACAACATGCCCTTGTAAAATGTCCCTCTCCAGCTCTCTTTTAGCCTACTTTAGGTACTGGAAGGTGCTCTAAGATCTCCCCAAAGCCTTCTCTTCTCCAGGCTGAATATCCCAGCTCTCTCAGCCTGTCTTCTCATGAGAGGTGCTTCAGCCCTGCTCTAACCATCCTTGTGTCTCTCCTCTGAACTCACTCCTGCAGGTCCATGTCCTGCATATGTTGGAGGCCCCAGAGCTGGATGCAGTGCTCCAGGTGGGATCTCATGAGAGCAAAGCAGAGGTGCAGAATCACCTCAGACCTGCTGACCATGCTGCTTTTGATGTAACCCAGGATACAATTTTTGGCTGCAAGTGCACATTGCCAGCTCACATTGAGCATCTCATCCACCAACACCCCCAAATTGTTGGAAGTTACCATCAGCAAAATTCCAGAACCCTCTAGGGTAGCTCATGCCCTGCTGTATTGTCTCTCCAACAGATGCTGGGGTAGTTGAAGTCCCTCAGGAAGAGCAGGGCTTGTGAGTATGTCTGCTTCTACCTGTCTATAGAGGGCCTCATTCACTTGGTCTTCTGGTCAGGTGGCCTGTAGCAGATCCCCACTGTCATGTCATCTATCCATGCCCTCCCTTTAATTCCAGTCTGTAAGGTCTTGGTTGGCTCCTCATCCATCCTCGGGCAAAGCTCCATGCACTCCAGCTGACCGCAGACATAGAGGGCAACACTACCTCCTCATCTCTCCTGCCTGTCCTTTTTAAAAAGCCTGCATCAATAAAAAAGGAATTATCTTCTAAAACTTCTAATTCAAATAAGTTTTTCAATGCTATTTTATACAAACACAATCAATTAAATCCAAATCAACTGTAAAATTTTAAGGACTGCATAGCACAGTGATTCTAGTGGAATAGATTTTATTTGAATAAACAACTTGGAATCTGACACAGGTTTGGTAAGCTTGGAAATAACAAGTGAAAGAAGAGGAATATAACACAGATGATTATCAGAATGAAATTAGTCTCTCAAATAAATTATTGTCTTGTTGGAAGGGAAAGGGATAAACGAAAGCCTGCTTTGTATTGCATTTATTTTATGATAAGCAATAGCAAAGACAATCTAGATCACAAGGTGAGAGAATGTGTCTTTCAAACTAAGAAACAGCAGCCAATTTCAGTCTGTTTCAGGCAGTTTATAGACTCACAGAATTATGTAAATTGAGAAGGGCTTCTGGAGGTCATCCAATCCAACTTTGTGCTTGAAGCACACTCAATGGGTCAGGTTGCTCAGTTGAGTTTTGAAGAGCTCCACTGATGGAAAATCCACAATGCCTCTGGGCAGCATGCTCCAATATCTTGGTGTTCATATGGTAAAGTCTTTCCTTATATCTAAGAGGAATTTCGTTTGCTCAAAATTGTGGTCTCCACATTTTCTCCTGTTACCATGTGTCTTCAAGAAAAGTCCAGCTCCACTTCCTGTGCCCTTCTACTAGGTAGCGGAAGACAGCAATAAACAAAACAAATTATCTTGCCTCTTATGATCTGGTATGTGTACCAGGCACACAGAACAAGAGTACCTTGATCCTTGCCTAGAAATTGCAGCACATGACATGGAACCACATGCTTTAAGATGATTTTAAGTCTGGATAAACCTGAACAGAATTTTGGGCATATGTCCTTGTAGTGGTTTAGCCCTGGCCAATGGCCAAGGCCCCACTAGAACTGGTTTTTTTCCCCTTCTAAACAGAACTGTGTTACTAAACCATAATAAGAAATGCTGGCAGAGGAGCAAAATTAGGCTGAGACAAGGTCAGTGCTTCTAAATGATACAGTGAATTTATTACAGAGTCAAAGGAGCAAGCAAAAACAAAGGAACATCTCCTAAACATTTTCCTCCGCCATCCTCCCATCCT
>VZRZ01006727.1:10165-65651 GCA_013398175.1 Climacteris rufus | reverse complement strand
TTGTGGGAGTTCACTCTCTTCTGCACTGTCTCCTCTCCAAGTTTGATTAAAGTCTCTCACCACAGGCTTTGAAGATGTATCAGTTCAGATGATGCAGGAACCTCCTCCTCCATTGCTTCTCTTCTTTGGCAGACTGGCATCATTTGCTGGCTTTCATATCTGATGTTTCACTTGTTTTCCCTAGTTATTTGCTGTACTCCTTCTCCCCTGCCTAATCTACTAACTACATGACTACAGGGTTACATGGCGCGCGCGTGCGTACTACAGAGATTGCTTTTTAAATATACTGTCGCAGAGGCGTTTCTGTCCTTCCTAATTGGCCCAACTGTGGAAAACAGCACATCAATCTCCCAGGAGCCATCAGAGATAGGCCCTGACTGGACAGCTGTGGGAGCTTCTGGAACCTCCTTACAGGAGCCATCTTTTGGCCCCTACCACACCCAAAAAGCTAAACCCCCCCAAACTTATCAAACCATCATAGTCCTGCTCTCTAACAAGGCCTGCACAGATACCAATGTGCACAAAGTGCTGACTATACATTTGCAGAGAATTCACACTAAATGCAAAAAGAACAGATTAAACATACTGCAGATCTGCAGAGCATCTTGTACATGCAGCAAAGGGTTGCATAAGATTTCTGGGAGCCATGTAGCACATTCAAAACTATTACTACTGTAAATGGCTGTTTGGCATTGAGAAATCCTGGGCAGACCGACCGTGTCAAGCAGGATCAATGAGAGCTATATCCACTTAGTTCCATTTCACTACATCTTCATCTGCCACCTACCATTGCTGTGGGTGATTAAAGCTGAAAGGAGTAATGCAAAAAAATATCACATGATTTATAGTTGCTTTAATTTCTATGCAGAAGCTTCATCTGAATTACATTCTTCTGGGTGACTATATTTTTTGATGGAATTTTTTTATATTTGCTTCATATTCTGACATTTGAATCTTGGGAGTGTTTCTTTAGTATTATAAGAGCTTGTTTATTTTATGCATCACACAGTTAGTCAGAGAATGGACACTATAACATTACATGTAATACTGGAAAAATAAATTTTATAGGCAATATATGGGCACATAATGTTTCCAGGTTAAATGTTTTTTCACCTGTAATCCAAGCACCTGTTTTATATCTAGTCATTGTGATTTTATTTACATTATAAATTTTCAAATCACAGTTAAGTCTACAGATAACCATCAACATTGATCATTCAAGCACAGACAGTTCACATATGTGAAAGAAACAGAACATTCAGGATGGAGAGGACTATTCCATATAAATTGTTGATACTAATCATACCATGGAATAATATATGTATATTCTATCCTATGGAACAATTGACAATGAATATGCATTTTAGATAATGTGGCAAAATTGTGGTAATGAGGCACTTATATAAAGCCTTTGAATGACAGCAATATATATAATATGCTTCTATTTTCTTTCTGTTGGTTCCTTCATCCAGTTATAATCAAAAATACCTGCAATTTTTAGACTGAATATAATTAATCTTTTTTATTTCAATGTACAATAAGTAAAAATACTGGGTTTGTTTTTTGACTTAGGGTTTTTTTTTTTACTATTCCTCTCCTAATAAAGCCTAGAAGTTAGTATGTCTTTCTGGTCAGCACTGAGCTAGCATTTCAAGAGAATTGCCAATTGCAATGAGGTTTCATTCCTGAGTTTGCAGGACCCTCACTGTGTAAATGAAGTTTACTCTTTTTCTTTCCATTCACACTGTTTTGCACTTAATCTACACTAAATTATTCTATCAGATACTCAATAATCAAAGATCTTTTTCTCAGCTATACCCAGGAAATAGAATCAACTCCTTGGAGATATTATCTGTGAATTCATTCAATGGCGTATGCTATGTTTTTCTTCATCAGATATAAAAGGAGCTTCAAATGGATATCCTAGACACAGAAAAAAAATTATTTTAATCAAATTCTATGTTTTCATAAGATTTATCTTACCTTTAGAAATTCAATAAATTAGAAATTCAGCTTTGTGAAATGGTCTATTTCAAGCCTAAAAAATGCTCATCTTTCATTAACATTTAGTTTAATATTTCAGTTTAATATTTGTGACTGCACTGAAACTATCATCTAAAAGCAGAGTAGAAAGGCTGACAGCACTTTGTCTTTACCAGTGTATTTAATGTCTGTTCTAGATACATACTTACAAAATAATAAAAAAAAATCAGTTTTATAATTTTATTTATTTCAGGAGGGTATCTTCTACTTTCACTTTGTGAGCTGTCTTTTCTTTTATTTTATTTTTTTTTAAACTCTGGCTAGGGCTGTGACATGACTTCACCATGTTAAACCATGTTAAGCCAAGATGAAGATGCTTTTGGAGAACATTTTCAGTGGCTAAGGGTCCATGTGGATTATTTTCAGGGTACCTAATGAGAAACTCTATAGCCTTCTAGCTAACCAAATCAGGTGCTTAGAGAATGACAGACAGAGAGGCTGAGGAGGGTCTTCTGCAGCAAGTATAAGCACAAAAGCTTTCTATCATACTTTTCTATCATAGAAGAATAGGGAAGCTCTTAGGGAACTTACAACACATACTTTTGATGAAAAGAGAAAACCTGAAAGTTCCCTTGTTTAGAAATTAACACTGTCTTTCCAGAGTGTTGTGCTGAAAGGAATGCTTATTTCTCTCAAGATCAAATTCACAGTGTATATCTGCCTGTCAGCTTGCTTTCTGGTTCATCCCACAAACACTCAGACAGTCAACTGTAATTAAAACATTGCCAAAGCCATCACAACTGCAAAATGTCTCAGAGGAAACCTTTCAGACTACATGGCTGAGCTTCCATTCAAACTTTGCCACAGCAGTCTGCACCTTGGGAATAGGATCCTATTGTTCCAGCTAGGATTGAATAAAAAATCCCTTTAGTTGCTTCTTAGTTTATTATGAAAACAGAGGAAAAACACTTGTGTATGTGAGATTTGGATGCATTCATTAACACACTGGAAGATTTGTACCTTCCAGCATAACAGTTACATCCTGGATGTGCAGGCACAAAGTGTTTAGCCAGTCAGAATTCAGGCTTTTCAATCTCTCATATAACAGTATAAAAATGGCATTTAAGAATACCTACATATTTTGCTAATGAGAAAATTGCAACTGATTCAGAAGATTAGCCTAGATTACTATTTTAGTTATATATTAGATTAATCCCCTTTCTCTTGCCAACTTAGTTTTTCATAAGGAGAACGTAGCAGAATGACAGAACCTGGTGAACTTGTCTGTGAAGGGCTGCTTAAGAAACTGAAAGCCCTTGAGAGATTTCAAGTTCTGCTCTTGCCAGAGAGGAGCTGAGCATTTAAGCTGCTATCACCAGACTCTTAAGGTTGAGCACAACTTTCTTAACACCACTATGTACTTTTGTCTTTGGTTTCAGTAGAGCAAATTTACCTTTTGCCATGTTGATTTATTGGAAAAACTACATTTATTACAATAATTTTCATCAGCTAAACTCAAAAATTTTAAAAGAAACAAACTGGATATCTCTGAGATGTCACTGAATTGCAAACAGTGTGGATTTGTGAACACCGAATTGCTCAGAGATTACACAGAAAACTCCATTGGCCCTAATTCTGTACCCAAAACATCTGCCCAGTACAAGACACTGAAAGAATTAGTCTGACAAAAGAGCTCCATCAGCCAATTTAGGATCCTGAAAGGCATGTGGAATGGCATATATCTATCCCAAAAGGAAGAGCAGAAAAGGGAAAGGTTCAGAAGACACACTCCTTTCATCACCTGGCCATAACATTGATTTCTTGTACCTGGTCTTTTTGTAAATTACTAAGGAAGGCGGAAGTGAGCTCATAAATCTCTTGCCTTTTTAGTTTGCAACGACTGTCATGGTTTGAGGCTGGCCAAATGCCAGGCACCAGCTGCTCCCTCACCCCTCCCTGCAGCTGGACAAAGGAGAGAAAATTTTAATGAAGAGTTCATGGAATTTGAGATAAAGGCCAGGAGAAAAAAACCCCAGTAATTGTCATCAAGGCAAAACAGGCTCAGCTTGAGGATATTAAGTGGATTTATTGATAACAAAGTAAGAGGAGGACAATGAGAAGCAAAATGAGCTCTTAAAACACCTTCTTTGCCCCAGTCCCTCCCTCCTTCCCACTAACACCACATAGAGACAGGGAGTGGGGGTTTTTCGGTCAGTTCATCACCCAATTTTTTTTTCTGCTGCTTAGGGAGAAGCGACCCAGTTTTTCTTCCTGCAAGCACTGTGGCATCAATCTGCTTTCCAAATTGCTGGGATGTGACGTAAATTTTCTCCCACCAGCAAGCGGCCCTGCCCAGTACTGCTGCTGCCAAAGTTTCTCCACCACGAAGTGCAGTCCTTCCAAGGACGGGCTGGTCCCACTCAGGGTGGGCGGGGGGCAAGACCTTTTCATCTATGATGACTCCCACCGGACTTGGGAGCAAGGCCTCTTTATCCACTGTCAATGCCCCACCAGACCACAGCACCCTCTAGGCATCCACTCCTACTTCAGTGTGGGCACCTTCCCCATGGCTGGTGGAGGATCTCTGCTCCCTCATGGGAGCAGGGGGACACTGCATTAACATAGTCCTGACCACAGGCGGCAGGGAGGTCTTGACCTTGGTGTCTGATGCACCTCCTCCCTCTCCTTCTTTTTCTGACCTTGGTGTCTCCATGGTTATTTCTCTTACATGCTCTCACTCCTCCTCTTTGTCTAACTAGAACCAAAGCTGCAGCACTACTTTGATTTGTCTGCTTGTGTACCTTCCTGGCCATACTGTGCAACAAAGGGTACTTGCAGATTGTCTACCTTTGAAAGAAGAGAAAATGAGTTACATATAGAAAATAATATTTTTAATATGCTGTATAGGCATTTTCACTTTCAGATCTTAAGCTGGCTTACTTAAAATAAACATGTAGAGAAAGAAATAGCAAATCAGTCTCTTAATTACTAGAGAAAGAACTGAACAGCTGAGAAATCTGCCATCTATTTCTCCACATAGGAAAACTATGGTAGAATAACTGACAAATGTTTCTTTGTATTCCTGTCTAAATTCACTGTAGAATAGGTTGAATTGAATCTAAGCCTCTGAGTTCACTTTTAAAAATTTTAAGAGACTGTTGTGTAAATGCTCAAATACAGAGGATTTATCACAATATGTGGCAGAGACTGTTCTCTGCAAGCAAATAAAATATCTTGATGAGTGTATATGCAATATGTAGACATTTCTAGGGAAAAGTAAGTTCAAAATCTTACTGAATTTTATGGCTTCCATTTATTAGTCTTATCCTTCTGGTTTGTATTCTAGAATACTCATTTCTTGCTGGTAAGTAGCCCTCCTCATATTCTGCTGATTTCACTATCAAGGATTAATAATGTACAATACACAAAAGAGCCCAGATTCCTTGTTTTCCTTTTATAACAGTCTAAGATATCTCACATACTGTAAAAATCTAATTAGAATTTTAACTTGAGCAAGTGTGCTGATTTTGGTTGACACAGAGATAATGAAGACATCTTTGAGGTAGTTTATACATAAAACCAATGGATTAAACTACAATAAAACCAACAATCAGATTATTCAAAATTATTTAAAGCAGGCTTAGCTTAAAAAGGAATTGTATTTGGTATTTAATTTTTAAGGAATCAAAATTCTTCTGAAAAGGTTTGGTCACACCTAGGTTATAGTAGAGGTCTCAAATAAGCACCAGTTTTCAAAATATTTTAAAGCTGGTGTCCAGACTACATTTCTGAATAAGTAAAGTAACAGTTGTTTCTGAAGGAACCACTAAATGCAGCTGTTCAGATTTTAAAATCTTTAGCTTGCTTAAGATTTTTATACATATATTTGCCTCATTTATCATAGTTGGTTCTTAAGCCACTTAGTACTACAACATATAAATAGTGAAAACTAGGATTCATGAAGGATTTTCTGTTTTCTTTTATTGTGTTATTATTACCTTTCAACATCTTTGGAAAGGATAAAGTATTTTTCTTCATGATACAGTAATTGGGAACTTCCTCACATTTTTAGAATTACCCGACATGTAAACATGGAAGTTGTATGAGAATATTTCTGGATGAAAATTATCAGTGCTGAAAGAGACTGGTAATATAAATATGATATTTACAAATAACCTGTCTCCCAATACACATAGCAAATGGCAGGAAAGTAGAGAGGCAATATGCGAAGTTGTCAGGCAATCATATAAATCTCAGTGGAGGTTTATTCATAAACATTTTTTAAAAACTAATGAAAATGTGCCATTTGCAGTTTTGTGACAGACACATTTTAGAAATGGTAGCATTTCAGGAGTGTAGGGTAACCTTATAGGCTATACTTACTACCTAAGAAGAACAACAAATGCTTGGACATAAACAAGAAAATAAACTATTGTAGTATAGGCTTGGCATCTCATTGAAGTCAGTAGAAAAACTATGTATGTAATACTTCCTAAATAGTTTGATTATACTTCCCCAGCTTGAAGAGATATGTTCAAACAATAGCATTTCTATGATTTTTTTTTTAATGGGAAGGAGAATGTTAAGCATTCAACTAGATGGTGGTTTGCATTCTCAAAATATTCTATGACCATGTTTAAGATGTCTTACTAAGTAGCAAATGTTATATAGATATTTTTGTGTGCAAAATTTAACAAACACTGGTAATGAGCAAATATGGGAAAGCAAGGTACTTTTTCCATCAAACTTGCAAGGAAATTTAGAAAATCATAATTCATATTTATCTGCTTTCAGATTTATACCAGTCATAATGAATTAAACAGTAATCTTCTGATTGTTTTAAAACCTTAGTGGCTTGTCTGAGGTTTGGGAAAGTTTTTACCCATAGCTGTAGAATGGACAGAGAAGAACACTGATATTAAATAGGTAGAGAAAGTTTTAAAGAAAATCTGCAGCACTCTGGAAGCAAGTTTAAGAGACTGGTCATATTTAATGCTTTGTGAGGCAGGTAAGAGAAAGCCAAAGGTCATTTTAAATATTGTAAGATAAACATGACAATATTACAATTTTATATCATTACATCTTGGACTGAAACATAATCAAAGAAACAACTTACCACTTCAACTGTTTGCAAACATTTCAGAGATCATTATAGTGATCAAAGACAGGACACAAGGAACAGTGAGGAAGAAGAAATTGTATGTTGTTTTTAGAGAGTTAAATATGCAATATTTTTACTTTGAATAAGGAAATATTTGAGAAATATTTATGAAGAGGCACTTTGAATGAAAAACCTGCAAGGAGAACAGGGGAAAGAAAAAGAAAAAAAAAGGAAAAAATAGAAAGGAGCCTGATAGTTGCTCTACATTATATTTCTTTATTAGCAGTGTTGTTCCAATGGCCTGCTAAATGGTTGCCACACCTAAATACCGCCATTAATAATATTTGCACTTTTTTTCCCCTCTGCAAAGAAAGTAATTTGAGGACAGAAAATGATGTAATTTTCATACATATAGGAAATGGAAAATACCAGTGTTGTGGTTTAAGCACAACCAGGTGTTGTGCTAAATTCAGTGCAGTTATTTGTCATTTGTTTTGATTTGGCTGCAGAATGCAACATAATGAGAAGTCTACTTATGAGCTATAAACAAGGCAAAAAACAACATACACTATTGAGTTAGAGTGGATCCATATTTTTTAATTCATGCATTTAAAAGTTAGACAATGAAGACTACATCAGTAGAGAAAAATGGGCACCTCTGTAGGGTGATTCATCGCATCCAAATATGTCTGGATCACGTAGCATGATTTGTACTTCAGAGCACAAAGGGATACAGGGGTGCCTAGTTAAAATTCAGATATTTCGCTTTTGAATATCTAAGGATAGCTGAGGTTATTTCTATCTATTATACATTCAATAAGAAACGGCTGTCATACAGCAAAATGGTGTACAGTCAGATAAGTAAATGACTTTTTAGAAGAAAAAGAGATTAGCTAAAGTACCAGAAATTCTTATGGTAGCATGTTAGAACAATACAATTTTCATTTTGACCTTGCAGGCATAATATGTGTCTTCAGTGCACAGGTAATATTTTTTTCTTTTGTTATTTTTTTAAAATGACACTGTATGAGCTTTAAGATCTAAACTGTTATGGTTTGGGCTTCAATAACATTCTAGGATGCTTTACTCTGGGTCTCAAATAAACCATTAGTTGTCCTATAATTTCTATTAACTCTTTATTAAGTGTCAGTTTATGTATGTAATTATAGTCACACCCATGAATTTTTGTAGACTTTATTGGTTACTCTTTTGGAGTTTGTCTGTACATGCTGTGCAAGAAATTTTTCCCTCACTTGCAACAGAGCTTTTTGTCACACCAAATTTTACACAAGAAGGAGATACCTGTAATGAGGTGCAAAGTCCAAAACCAGACGTGCTCCAGATGTGAAGCCATTGTGGCTTTGTACAATAGTGGTGAACAACACATTCACATTTCTTTGACTGGCAACACAGTTCTTTTTGGCTGAACCTACCACTAAGGATATGACAATGCTGTCTCACATGTGGTCTAAGAAGTGAACTGATACCATCAATCTAGGACATGAAAAAATGGCTAAAAATTGTTCAGTGCTGACCTAGGGTGGTTGAAGCAGTTTTGTAAATTTGAAAGTACCACATATCCAATTATATATCCCTTGAGACATATGAGTGACTGCTGTTATTTTGACAGACAAATGTATTTCATATATTCTGTATGTCTCAAAGACTTCACAGCATTGAAAGAGCCCCACATTGTTACATTACAGTTTGTAACATTGTTAGCAGAGGTAAGAATTTGGAAAGGAAGACTGAACACATCTAACAGAACAAAAAATACCTCATGTATATAAATAAAAACATGGTCAGTTAAGATAATAATTGGACCATGTTATAAGTGACTTGTGAGTATTTTCCATATCAAAGACACATAGTGTGATTGACAACAAAAGATTAAAGGATTAAAAGAAAATATCTCAATTCTATGGAACAACTATAGGATTTAAAGTAATTCAGAAAGGACACGACATTTCACAAAGTATAAAGTATCAAACCAAAGAAAGCCACAGACTAGAAACAGAGGAAAATCTGTTAAAAAGTAGATTCCAGGGGATAAAACATCAAAACACTGTCTCTTTGCCCCTTGTCAGGAAGTGCTTGATTGAGTTATACACAGTGGGTACATAGGAATTTGTTTTCTAGAGAATAATGCTTTGAACAGTATGTATTAGAAAAACCCTTTCAACCTTAAAGATCACAGCATTACCTTTGTAATTGATATCCATGCTCATTGAAAGCATGTGGAGGAAGAGAAAAACAACCTCCTTTTTAATTTCAGGTGGTTTTGTAGCCTTTGATTATTCTGCAGATTCTCTGACTTAGAAATTTGATGTAGTTTATGTTAATCTGTCAAAGCAAAATATTTTGTTTACTAAATATTTTAATCAAGATATCAGACCAAAACAATTCGTTATTCTTATTTAGGTTTCTAGTCTTTCTCTAGGATCTTCAGCTGTAGAGACTGTATAGGAAGGTTCTGTATACAGCTGCAGTTTCGTCATGTAAGAACAGCATTAATGTAAAATCTATTAAACTCTTATTAGGACAGGGAATATACCAGTCAAGAGACTGAGTCAGTCAAAAGCTGTGGGCTTGTTCCAAATCCAATTTAAATTTAATAAAAAGTCTGTGTTTATTCTGATGGATTTTGAACCAGACCCTTTTCTGCACCCTAGCAATTCATCACTGGACAAATAGATAATAAATAATTTGAGATAAATAGTTTGAGAGCAGTCCTGAAGAGAAGGACTTTAGGATACTGTAGGGTGAAAATTGGATATGAGGCAGCAATGTGTGCTTGTAGCCCAGGAGGACAACAATATCCCGGGCTGCAGAAAAAGAGGCAGGTCAAAAGACATGATTCTGTCCCTCTACTCTGCTCTTGTGAGACGCCACCCGAAATGCTACATCCAGCTCTGGAGTCCCCAGAACAGGAAAGACATGGACCTGTTGGAAATGGGCTGGGAAAATAGTGAAAGAGCTGGAACACCTTTCCTATATCAAGAGATTGAAGGAGTTTGAGTGGCTGAGCCTTCAGAAGAGAAGGCTCCTAGCAGACCTTATTGTGGCCCTTCCATGTAAAAAGGAGGCTTATAAGAAAGATGGAGAGGGACGTTTTATTAAGGCCTGTAGCAACAGAACAGAAGGCACAGGTTTTAAACTGGAAGAAGATAGATTTAGATGAGATATAAGGAAGCAATTCTTTAAGATCACGGTGATGAGCCATTGGAATGGGTTGTCCAGAGAAGCTGTGGCCTTCCCATCCCTGGAAATGTTCAAGATCAGGTGGAGTGGCACTTTGAGGATCCTGATGTAGTAGAAGATGTCCCTGCTCATGGCACAGAGTTGGACTAGATGATCTTTGTCTCCTCCCAATTCAAATTACTCTATGGCACTATGTGATAAACCTCACCCAATATTTACTACTTCTTTAACTATAAAATCTTACCCAGTTCTTGTTTAACCTCTAGCAACTTATCATCTAGTAGTGAATCACCACATATTCCATCACAATAGGAAAAGGATGGTATTGCTTCAAAACTTCTGATGGCCGCATTGTTGTAAGGCTGAAAAATGATAAGGAAACAGTATCCTCATCAGACAGTTTAGTGTAATCTTTGTCTATAACTATAAAAATTACAGGAGTAGCTGCTTATTCTTCTTATCTTCTCTTTGTCAACTGTTATTAAAATAGACACAGGATGTAGTTTTCTATAAAACCACATGAGTATTCCCATAGACTATTGCAGTATCCAAGTTGTATTACCCCATGTTAAAATAAACATAACCAAACTCTTCCCAAAAGTGCATTTTCCATAATGAATATTGCATGACACACAATACAAAGAAGAGACAAGTAAGTCAGAAGGTTGGTTTTTGTTGTTGTTTTTTTTTTTTTCCTTGTTAGCTTGTTATTCAGAAGGAAAAAAAAAACCAACCCAAACAGACATGTTTTATAACCTGACTAGGCATTATCATGTGTCTTTCAGCTATTTTGCAAAAAAGACTATGACAAAAGCATTTAATTCACATGTTGTGAATTATATGTTGAGAAAATATCATTTGTAGATTCAGAAGGCCAGATACAAATAAGTCTAGATTAGATTATCTGCTTCCCAGTGACAAAGACCTGTTAGGAAAGTAAACCCATGTAGGGATTTTCCTCTGTGGAATCCTGAGAAAAAAAGACGAGAATTGAACCGGTTTGGAAAAGAATGATCTTGGGTTTTGTCTTGAAGCAAAGAGAAATGTAAGACAGAAACAAATTCTTTTAAATATATGAGTATATGCAAGTTAAAAATAATCTGCATCTGGTTAGGAGTAACGGTCCAAAAACTCTAAGATAGGAGCAGTGAAGAAATCTGATATATGGGTACTGCTGGATAGACCTGCAATGAGCCAATTAAAATTATTCCTTTTCTAGACTGACTTGTACAGTCTAAATCTGCATAAAAACCTGAATAAAGAGTGGATAACACAGTAAGGAAACAGTTAGCTTTGTTCTTTGCATTGCAGGAGAATTTGTAGAATCTAATTGGGGAAAATACTTTATTTTAGATGGTTTTACCTATATTACAGTTTTCATCAAAACAGCAAGTAAACAAATTCTTGAAAGACATAACTAACTAGGGATTCTGGTATTTGTGTAATAGAAATAGATCTAGGATAGGTTCCTTTGATATCAGTAGAGACAGCTGCTGAAAGCAATATTGACATTGATAATATACAGAGAGTTAGATGTGAGCCTCTGAAAATGACATCTTCCTGCTGACAAAAGAAGACACCCAGACTACTGATTGAGATGCAATCAATAACTGAACACTACATTACACTAATTTCATAATTAAGAAGTTAACACAAAACATTTTAAGACTCTTGCCAGATTAGGCTCTGAAAACTACTTGGGTAATGCTGTGCATCTGTTAATACTGAAACAATATAAATTTAATGTCTAACTTGATGAATAAAGTACTGCAGCATACTAGACATGCTACATAACCATATAGATAAGTTATAAAAAAATAGGAAACTGATTTCAGAAATACAAATAGGAAAAAACTGGCTATTTTCACTGAATCTAGTGCCTTTTCCTGACAAAGAAAAGGAATCAGCAGTAGTAGTAAGTAGTCAGAGGCTCTGAAGGGCTAGACTGTTTACATGATTTTAGCAATAAGAAGAATAAAGGTTTGAAACACGTTTGTTCCTGTTGCACAGCAATGTTCTGTAGGTCTGAACTTGACCAGAAAAAAAAAGAAAGGAAATAATTTGTGCATCTTTTTTTCTAATGATCCAGCTTTAGACTTGAAGGAAAGGCATGGAATATTCACCTTGCCTGCTCAACTTTCAGCTGTGGCACTGTGGAAGAAACTAGATACACAATAACTCAAGATGTTGCATGCACAGCCTAGGTACGTTTGGTTTGAAACTCTTGCAAGTAAAGCAAAAAAAAATGGATTATGTCAGGCTTAAGAAAGAAAATATACAGAAAATAACACCCATGAGGATGCTGCGGTTCGGTATTTTGAGTTTACCATCAATATTTTACCTCCCTTAGGGGAAATTATCCGAGATACACTTATTTAGGTAGACTAAATTGCTGTGCCAGCTCAGTAGGCATTCATCACCTGGACAGACTTGAAAGAGTTGAGCAACCCTTGATGAAGATAATAAGAATATTCAAGATGAGGCTGCCCCAGTGCAGAGCAGAGTGGGACAATCCCCTCCCTTGCCCAGCAGGTGATGCTGTGCCTGGTGCCCCCCAGCACAGGCTTGGCCCTCCTGGCTGCCAGGGCACTGCTGACTCTTGTTCAGCTTGTCATTGACCAGGGCCCTAATTAATCACCAAATCTCCCCAGTATTTTTTTGCAACAAACAGCTTGAGAATTTGAGGGATTCATAAACACTAGTTTTATTTGAAAACTCCTAACAGAAGAAAATTGATTATATCTATTAAAATAAATAAAATTATGCTAAATTATATCTTCAGGATAAGGAAATTTTCATAGTTGAAATGTGCTCTGTAATCAAAGTTTATTTCTCCTCTTTTCTGTAGTAAAACTGGATATGCAGCTTTAAGAGTTTCTTCTGAAAAATGATTTAGCAAAATAAAAGAACAAAGCCTCACATTTTCTCATACTTTATATATATATATTGACTTTGAATTAACTTTATTCATAAAGCAACATAAAACATAAACCCATGCACCTGTCACATTCTCTAATGATTCAATTTAAATTAAATTTATTTCATCATTTCAAAAGACCTACTAGATTATAAATTAGTCCTCTTTTTTCTTTAGCTATGGTGAAATACATTAATCCTGGATTTACTGAAAACAACAACAATAAGAGCAATAACAAATTCCCCAAAATTTTATTTCTTTTATAAAGGCTATAGCAAAGCATCGCATAACATACTGTCGTGGTTTGAGCTCTGGCTAAAAGCCAAAGCTTCCACAAAAGCCACTTTCTCCCCTCTGCAACTGGACAGGGGAGAGGAATTTTTTCCAAGGTGAGATAAGGATGCTGAATGAGAAAAAAAGCCTTTAATTAAAGCAGGCCAGAACAGGCTCAAAACTTAAAAGTGTTTAAGTGAATTTATTACAGAGTTAAAGGAGTAAGCAAAAAAATTCTTTAAGCACTCTTTCTCTTCCCCCCACAACAGCCCTCCCTCCTTACCTTAGAAAGTAAGGAGAACTGGGGTTTTTTTCCCAAGTCAGTTCATTCCTCAGATGTTTTCTCTTCTCAGCAAATTATCTGGAGGGGAAGCAGGTTTTCTTCTCTTCTCACAAGCCTTGTAGCATTTTTGCAGAAGTTATTTTTCCGTCTTGGCAAGCAGCCCGCCTGGTCACTGCTGCCCACTCTTTCTCCCAAGGCCAGGCTGGTACAAACTCAGGGTGGGGGTGAAACAAGCCTTTTTTACCACAAATGACTCCCTTAGGTCCCAGGAGCAAAGGGCTCGTTATCCGCCTCAGCCCCCCCACCAAATGAAAATCCCTCCAGTAGGAGTTCACCCCCTTCTGCTCCGGCGTGGGGTGGATCTCAGCTCCTTCATGGACCCTCAGGGTGCAGAGGAACACTGCATTGGTACAGTCCTTACCACAGGCTGCGGAAATGTCTCAGCTCCGATATTTGAAGCAAGCACCTCCTCCTCCTCCTTCTTCTTGGTTGATTTTGCTGGTGTCCATATCTGTTGTTTCTTCTACATGCTGTACTCCTCCTTCCCTGACTATCTACAACTACATGGCTATATCTACTGGCACGTGTGCATACTACTGTGATAACGCTGGCTCCAGGGGCCTGCTGGAGGCCACTCAGCGTTAGTTTGGGAGTGATCCTGGTTTCCTGGGGGCTGCCGCTTGCAGTTTCCCCAAACGCAGGGTGTCCTCCGGCAGCTCTTTTAGTGCTGGCTCCTCTGGGTGAGAGAGAGCCCCAGGCCGATGTTGTGGGTGCAGGCGAGAATAAAGGCCAGAGAGAAGGGCCCTGGTGTGATGTCCAGCTCTTTTATTTCCCGGGGAGAAGCAGCAGGGAAGGCCGGAGAGGCAGGAGAGGGTCCAGGGTCCAGGAGAGGGGGCGCAGGGATCTGGGAGAGCTGAAGGCTTCAGTAACCAGGAGCAGACCCTGAGCGGCAGCAGGGGATTTATAGGGATACAAGCAGGGGAAAGTAACCAATTGGGATACAAGGATGTGCATGTAACCAATTGAGAACTGAACAGCAACCAAGCTTCTAGAACATAACCTTATACAGAACAGGAAGTAATATAGTAACTAACCAATGAACTGAAACATGTAAACGAAGGTGCAAGGGATGCTGGGGGTGAACCAAAAAGCTCATGCTGAGCAGGGAGTATGACTCAGATGGTGGCAGCCTCAGGCTGAGCCCACCAGTCTTGAGCCTTTGTGGCTGTGGCTTTTGCCACGTACTGCGCCGCACTGTGACTTCTTCTTAAATATGTTGTCACAGAGGCATTACCTTCTTCTCTAATTGGCCCAGCTGTGGCTTGCAGCACATCCATCTTCAGGAGCCATCAGAGATAGTCCCTGGCTGGACAGCTGTGGAAGCTTCTGGCAGCTTTTTACAGGAGCGATCTTTTTGGCCCCTACCACACCTAAAAAGCCAGACCCTGTCAAACCACCACACACACAAAGCTCCAGATTAAAGCAATGAAAATAATACTGATACTATTTTAATTTTAAGCTTAAACCTACATCTGTCAATTACAAATTACCTATCTTATCAAAACTACTTGCATGTATATTAGGAACAGATATCAAAGCTCCACTGAATTATTGATGAAATACTTTAAGGAACAGGGATTATTAAATTCACTGCTATGATATGTGTTTAAATCAGCTACATAACAAACTTGAGCTCTATACTTGCATATTTCTATTTTTATGGGATAGTACAACTATGACATGTACTTGGATACATCATAATGGCAACACCAGATCAGTTAGGTCTTGCCCTAACTCATAAATATTGTTGTCCTAGAAATGGTCTTTTAGTACTTGATCTCCATGGAAATAACGTGAAGCAAAGATGACCTTAAGCATTTATTTTCTGGAGTCTTCTGCTTGTTTGAGAATAATAGTGAGTATTAATGTAAATCAGAGGATATTAATAGGAAATGTCTGTCTTTACTACCGCTAAAGCTTCCTAAGTTGCAAGTGAAACAGCTACTGACATCTGGATACTTAAAAAAAAATTAAAATGCTCCATGAACCATTAACATGCTATATGAACAGATAGAATTGAAGTGTATCCTGCTGGTTTATATGCATTCTTGGTGATTTTTTTGCAGTTCGTTTCTTCACTATGGAAAGGGTAAAGAAATTGGGATATTTTGAATGAATGACAGAGAAAATTCTGTTGACTAGAAGTCACATGGTGTGTCTCTCCCACGGTATTATATTTTATCAGTCCTAGCAGTCCAGATTTCACATTACTGTGGAAAAAAAAAGTCCAAATGAAATTATCTTTTATCACATGAGTAGAAAAATGTTTATGAGCTAGAAAGTTCCCTAGATTAGATGTTGAAATCATAAGACTTTAATTTTCAGTGTTGACATGGAAAATGAATTAAAGGACCAAGAGGTTGCCATAAATTTTCTCTGCTGCCAAACTCAATGTAAAAAGACAAAAATAAGTGATATGAAGCTTTCTGGCCAGGAAAATTGTTACCAGACCTTTGAGGACAGTTTTAGTGTTCCCTGGAGTCTAAAGGCTGAGACATCAGGAAGAATAATGGTAGTGCTGTCACTGAAGTAATTGATTAAATGGGAAAATTGCCTGTATTAACAGTTTTACAAATATTGAGGATTTGAATCCATGGCGGGGAGGGGGGTTCATTTGTTTGGAAGGTTTGGTATTTTTTAATGTTGAGAATCATGCTAGAGAAACCTTTCAACAGAGATCTTTATTTTTCTAGAACTGCCAAGTATTCTTCCCACCACAAAGTTATTTGTAAGGCTGCTTTAGATCATGCTGTTATTGTAAAATTTGTTACTTGAATTGTTCAAATTATATTCAAGAATGCAATCACATTTTCATTAAGTATCTAAACATGATGACTAAGGGTAAAAAATCCCCTCTGTTTTGAAATATTTCTGAGTGCTTCTGCAGTGCTTAAAATGGGAAATAATGCAAGAAACTAAGTATAACATAATTTTCAGGAGAAATCAGTGTAGATAGATCACAATTGCCCTTGCTGTCTTAATTACCTGTGAAGCGATAAAATTGATTAAGGTACAGATATTTGTTACTTTTAATTTTTTTTGTAATTATTTGAGGGTCAAGTGTCTTTAAAAATCACTTTCATAGTAATAAATTGGAGTAATATTTCCAGTATTCCAGTGAGCACTATTCACTCTCTCTTTAGAACACACGTAATGTTAACTTCTACAAGTAACCTCTATTTTCATCACATATCCTGTATGATAGGATGCTTGATTTGATAGGTGAGTACACTGATCCAGCATGGCAAATCCAATGTTCCTAGATTCCTTCACCTTTTTTTTTTTTTGCTGTTGTTGTGTGGGGTTTTTTTGTTGTGTTGTTGTTGTTGTTGTTGTTGTTTTATTTTGTTTTGTTTTGTCTTTATTATTAGAGGGGTTACTAAACTACCATGTAAAAAGAGACGCAGCAAATGTTCTGGGTGAAGAGATGAAATTCTGATACACAACTTTTAGGATCGATATGGTAGCACTATGCAGGTAACATCAAAGGAGATTTACAATAGAAGCACTAGATCAGTTTTAATTACCTTTTTCGGTTTTTCTTGTTCACACAGACAAATTTCTCATCTGTTTTCACCTGTGGAAAAGTGGAAGAGCTGCTTATGGCAAGAAAAAGAGCTTGACTCAGCATTTTATCCTTTTTTTTCTTAAAGGATTACAGTATATCCTGGGCTAGCATTATAATGTGTTGCTCCAGCCGCTAGCCGCCCAGTGGCCTCGGCAGGCGACAAGGTCCGGTGCCCCAGCAGCGTGGCTACCGAAGACCTGTCGGCAGTGAGACCTGTCTGTGCTGCCTGAGAAAGCAGTCAAGGCTGGCTGCAGCAGTACTGTTGCCCAGCAACTTGGTGAGGGTAAAAGACAAGAGAGGGCCTCTGCCGTGTCTTCAGTCCCAACTTTATTTCCACCCCTAAGGGCAGGTGGTGTGGCCGAAAAGGNAACTGAACAGAACCTTCCAGAGCTTCATACATAAGGAATAGGCTTCATTATTAAACAAAAAGCGTTTGAACCAATGGGGAGAAGGGAAGACAGAAGCATCTGGAAGGGAGGGAGGAGATGATGCGGGAGTGACACACATTGGGTGTCAGCCCTGGACTTGGGCCTCGCCATCGGATCCGCCCTCAGGGTCGGAATCCTGGGTGGGGAATTCCACCCACTGTATGGTGCTCAGCCCCAAGGTGGGCTGGGCCACCGCAACAATAATGAGGCATGTTATTGTATAAGGGAATAATGTCACATCTCCTACCTGAAGTATCAGGGGTAAAAACGATTTCTCATGACTGCTACCTATCAGGTCCTGTTCTAGAAGGAATTCCTGTAAGTCCCAGGCTGAAACTACCTATTTAGGCTATAAAGTAAAAACTCACTTTGCATAGCTAGTATATTTCATGTTCATATTCACCTCAATAGATTTTTTTTTTTTACCTTAAACATGAGACATCGCCTCATAAATTTTTTCCTCCACATGAGCATAAGTCATGAAAAAAACAAGAATGGAAATAGAATAGGTGATCATGAACAACAAATTTTTATGGACCTTTGCCATTGAGTCTTGAAAAAATGGTGTAGGGACTGATCAATCCTGTATTAGGTCTCAATACTCATTCCCAGAGTTTGCACATATTTAAAGGGATCACAAAAAACCCCAAAAAATCCAAACCAAAAAACAGTCAAAGAAGACAGAGCCTAAAAGGGAGATCAGAAAGCTTTAATTCTTTCAGATTATCAGGATGAAAAAGTGACTTGATTAAAGAATGAACGTTATTTCATGAAGAAGAAATATTTAATACTGTGAGGGTAATAATTTATTGATAAAATCTGCAATAAGAATATGGAAGATGAACAAATTCAAATAAAAATAAGATGTTCATTTTAGTGGTATGAACCCCTTGAACAAAATACCAAGGGGACTAGAAGATTCTTTACAGACTGATGCTGCAACTTGAAGTTTTAGGATTTTTAGAGGATAGGTGCAGTTAATGGTTTTGGAAGCTAGAAGATGTCCATAGAGTCACCTAGTTTGACTGTTTGCATAGGATGGAGTGCCTTACATTAATCCCTATTTGAAATGGACCATTGTAGCAGCGCACTTGGCAGAAGCCGCTGCTTTTGAGTTTCAGGTTTTGGTGGGAAGAAAGCCCAGGCAAAGCCCTCGGCCTTCTTCTTCCGATATCTGAACTCTCTGCCTGAGCTGTGGTAAAATCCCATATTTCCCTTGTGTTACCTGTACCCATATCTCAGATGCCTTATATGGCTATGTCCTGGAAAGCTCTTCCCCAGTGGTCACTTTGAACTATGCCGTTCCCCATTGGGTGTTTCCTGATCCCATCTCCCTTTGAAAGAGCCCTGCAGGGCTTCTTCCTCGCTCTTTTCTCTGGGTTACTCAGCCATCTGGATAACTCTGGGCTATCACAAAGCAACACTGGACTCAATAAACGGCTGATATCCCAAAGAAGAGCCCTCTGTGTAGCCTTTTATTCTCGCCGGTGCTAGTACACTACGCCTAGGGAAACTCATCCTAGAAGAGCCATCAGAAACAGGTTATCTGCAGTAGCTAGAACTCTGTCCATTGGGAAAGTTATACAGCTCATCCCGGCAGGGATCACGCATAAAAGCGCTGTCGCTACTTCGAGAGCATTCCCTTAGTGCTTTTAGACCATACTTTTAATGATAAAAAAAAAAAAAAATTAAAAATTATTTCAAGTGATTTTATAATCTGGAAAAAAAAGTACAGGACATTAGGTGGCTACAGTTCACCCTTTGATTGGCATTCTGACAATGAACGCCATTTTATCAGCCCCTAGAAATTACCCAAAGATAAGTTTCTTCTGGATAAAGTATTAGCAAGGGTGGCAAAAAATAATGTAAAAGCTTTCCATATGGTGGAATATGGCAGTAACGACACGAAAGAAGAAGGAGACGAGACACCTGTTAAGAGAGTAAGGAGCAACTGCCAGAGCAACTGCTGGGCGAGACCCGCCCTGTTTATTTTATATGCATTTTAGAAATCACTGTCCACTGGAGGAAAGAGCTTTTCGTCCCTCAATCACAGTGGTCAAAGGAAATGTCCATCAAACTTCTGTGCCCAGAAGAAAGGAATGTAAACAATAAGATAGTGTTACAATAACATGGCTATGTTTACATAGAAGAATGTGAGAAACTAGCTACAAAAGAATGATAACATCCAGAACTGCAAAAGTCAGGGCAACAGAGGAAGGTTTAAGCAACACCGCTCTTCAGCAAAGGCTTTCAATTCTGACTGAAGTGGAAGATGGAAAAGCGTCATACTGAGGAGCTGTCTTAAAAGACACTATGTCTGATTTTGGTGGAAGGTTTTTCTCCTTCTCCTGCCACTAAACAGAGGAGTGATCATTTGATGAGTATATTTATGTTCAAAATCTGGAAAAGGTCTCAGAATAAGATCTATTCTGAATAACTGAAGGTTAGGATTGTTAGTTGGAGAGAATGCTCATAGAGTGACTGACGGAAAAAGTAGCTGTGAAGTCTGTCTTGAGAATCAAATTTCTCTTTTTTAATTTTAAATATAATTAATATTTTGAAGTTACTTTAAAATGAGTTCTTGTTCCATTTTAAGTTGTATATGTTGAATCCTTAGTTCTAACTCTGGGAAAGTGTCACATTTAGCACACCAAAGGCACGTATTGTTTTCTTTCCTGTTATCAGAGCAAACATAAAGGGATCATCGCTTTTTGGTCCTAAGCTGCCACTAATTTCATAGCTCTGGACAAATTCTTTATCTATAAGAGAGGGTTGATTGGAACTCTGTCTGTTTGCCATAACTTTTTTGACACTTGAAAACTGACTGAAATGATACTCAGATATTGTAAGGCTGTTTGAGCACCTGCAGCACGTGAACTAAAGCTTATATCATTCAGGTTGAAGTCACAAAATATAAGCAGTTCTTTTCCCCCTATCCCATCACAGGCAGAGGTTTGAGAAACAAATGTTCTGTTCTCTAGGGTGATTTGTTAGTTTGTAGCAGACAGCATCTAATATCTACTATATTGTACTTAATATATACTTCTAACATCGTATGTTACAGTACACAAATGTTGAAGATTATTTCTTCTGTGCTGTCAATACTTTGGAAACAGAGGATGCCATATTTGACACAGAATTACTCTCCCAATCAGTTCTTTTTAAAGAGTTAATACAAAGAATCACACAGAATGTTCTGAGTTGGAAAAGATCCACAAGGATAATGAAGTCCAACTCCTGACCCTGCACAGGACAGCCCCAAGAATCACACCTTGTGCCTGAGAGCATTGTTCAAATGCTTCTTGAACTCTGCCAGGCTGGTGCTGTGACCACTTCCCTGGGGAGCCTGTTCCAGGGCTCAACTATCCTCTGGTTTTGATTTTTACCATCAAGTCACGCAGAGCATGTCTCCAGGTTCCAATACTACCATGTCTGTGCCCCTAAGTGGGACATTTCAGTGTATCTATTTTTTATTTGCTATAGTGGTTTCTAGTGAATAAACATTTAAATATTTGGGTTTGGGGGAGTTTTTTTGAATCTTTTGTCTTTTAGTGACACTCAATTTTCTTTTCAAAACCTTGAATTTCTGCTAAACATTTATCTGTCTGTTTAACACAAAACAAATGGTTTGGTTAGAGACAAGTTACTGGCTTCATTAAAGGGGAAACAGATAAAATATTATGGTTTCTCATGCACATGTAGCATCTAATGATCTCTTTGTATCATGACCTCTGTAAGTAACTAGAATAATAGTCACCCATTTTCTATACACAAAGTTAATCCAATTAACCTTTTGCTTGGCTCCTCACTGTAGTTTCTTTCTGTGGCTCAAGTGAATTTTGCTTGATGTGTAAGTTAGTTATAGTGGAAGCAGTTTGCTAACATCTCCTGTGAGATTTATGTGTTGTTTTAACCTTATTTTACTCTGAGCCTCTGCTACAACCGCTGTGGGTACACAGAGTAAGAGCAGAAATTCTTGAGATGAAGACATAGCTACAGCCAGCCATCTGACCATGTGGCTGAAGGATACAGAAATGGCAGGAAAGGCATCTCCTGACTCTATTTGTAAAAAACTTAAACTAAGAAAATTTGCTTTTTGGACTTCCAAGTATAATCTCTCATAGCAACTGTTTAATAAAAAAATTTAGGAAGTTGCAAATGCATGAATTATAAATTAATTCCTAGTTCTGAGCAATTTGGAATAATACAGAAACTTTAATATTTATGATGAAATAAACCACTGGTGATACATGCTCCTAATCCACTAACACTCACAAGACATTTAACTGAAATCATCCATGATTTGTTTCAGAATCCTAATAAATAGGATGGATTAGTGAATTTCATCTTACTGTGTATTTACTGTGAACACTAAGTGCTATCAATATATATCATCAATTCAAAAGTTCAATCTTTTGAGCAAACAAGCTACTTTGAACTTTTGAACATTTTTCTATGTTGACAGCACTGACCTTTATCAAGCAAAGCAACTTCATTAAAATTAAAATTAAATATTTGAAATAATACACTCACAGCAAAGAGATCTTGACTTACCAAGGAAAAATCACTTTTTATTTCAGGCCTTTGCTGGTGTTGATCATTTTGTGTTGTTGATAAACCAAACAAAAGGTTGTTGTGAGCAGAAATGCACTCAAAGGGAAGGCACATGGCTCAACCCAGGACTGGCAAATAACCACTGGTTCAGCTAAGGAAGCCAACAAGCTGCAGCAAGGTCTACATGCTGTCCTTCAAACAGCAGTGAGGAACCTCTGGAGCATCACGATGCTGGATCTTTACCATGGCAGTAAAATGATGTGTGTCTTTCACCAATGTGTGTCCATTGCTGTGCTTGCCCACTCACAAGTTTGAGAGGATTTCAAGAACTGTCTGGACACAATCCTGTGCAATGTTCTGCTTGAGAAGGTAGAGTGGAAGAGATGAACCCACTGTGGTTCCTTCCAATTTTACCCATTCTGTGATTCTGATTCTGTGATTCTGTGTTGACCTGGGATCATCGTCCCCCTGTGCTTGCTGCACACCAGACTTCCTAGCTCAAGTGTGGAGCCTAGAAATATGGAGCTTGTGGCTTTCCATGTTTTCTTGTGAACAGCTCTTCTGTCACTCCCTGCCCTACTCATCTACTCTGCACAGAGACCATGGAGTCCCTGGAGAAGGCTCAAGGGGAAGAGGGGTAGAAGCCAAGAAGTGATGTTAAGGCTCATTTCAAGAAGCTGCCCACTGGGATGNCTAGCCGTGCACACTGCCACAGGATGGTCAGAGCACAAGCCAGAGCAGCTCACTGATTCCAGTAGCGGACAGAAGAACTGCTAAAGTATTCCCTACTGAGGTCATGCCTGCCATGTTTTAGTGGGTCTGAGTATGCCTGAGAGCAGGATGTCTGGAGTCACCTCAAAATTATCCACAACACATACAGGCACAATGGTGACCACTGCAGAGCACTGAACCAGAGATGCACACGGAGTAACTGATTGTGTGTGTGTGCCTGCATATGTGGGAGGATAATTTCAGAGGGAATAAGATCATCTCCAAAGCCCTTTTCCAAAGCCAGCATGAGTCCTGCAGGAACAGAAATATGTGTTTGGAAATAAGTAATTTAGTGAGTTTCACTCAGGAAACATGAATTCTTCTGAGACTTATTTGTTAGCACTTTCTCTTTACCTGTAGAGCTTCAAACTTTGGGTATGAAAAGAGAGACAAATTATTTGCAAGCACTTATCACCAGAGGGCCAATGAAGTACAAAAGGGCAGAAAAGGTAAAAGATACACAGTAGGTTGCTATTTGCAAGCATTTTAATGCACTGTCTATAAAATGACTCTCACAAGTGCAACATAACCTGAAAATATTCTTGCTCAGGTCCAAAATGGTGGATAATTTTAACATCCATGCAATGCTGTATGCTGTCCAAATATTCTCAAAAGATTAAAGTTCAAACATTAATCTAAGGTCCAAGTGAACTAGAAACTTCCTTTTTTTGTGGCTGGAAAACATTCAGGACACTTCCTGACTTCAAAAGTATAGACTATAAACATAGTCAGAAGTCCATTAAGACTGATTGCACACAAAGTGCTCCTTGGATTGTAACCTAAGGCAGAACTACTCAAAAAGAAGACAAGGAAACTAAACACAGGCCATGTTCTTTGGATCTAAATGTTAAGCAAAGTATCCTTATAGTGTCATTATGTGTCCACAGAAATAAAAAAAAAGCAAAAATGTAGAGTACAGGTCATTAGCTTATTTCAAGTCTGTACTACAATGGATAGGTTTTTTTGTAAGCAGAAGAAATGGCTACTGAAGTAATTATTTTTTTTAAAAGATAATTCAACAAAATATAGAAATGGGAATCCTTTTGCTGGTCCTTTCCCCTGCTTAGCAAGCAGCTTTGCTGCCTGTTTCACCTTCATTGACTAAATTCTGATGATATTAAGGAGAACACCCTGTGGACTTTTCCCTCACATGAGCACATATCTGATTGGATTCTCAGGGTTTGGATTTATTGCCTGTGCCTGCAACAGGACATTAAATGTACCAAGATCTGTCCTCTGGACTTAAGCCTGAGACAAAATAGTCTGCATATGCTCTTATCTTTCAAAGTGAAATGACCATGACCAAGTTACCTGTTTGGAAGTCTCCTCTGTCTGCTCCTAAACAGCACTGGGGACCTGTTTATTGCCCTGTAAAACTGAGGCACATCTAACAATTTAATAGGATAGATGATTGCAAGCTAGTGTTCAGTCTCTAATGTTGGATGTAGGGTTAGAGATGTACCTTTCAACTCAGCCAACAGCCCAGATTGTTGCCTCCTCTTGGCTGCTTGAAGGAGATACAGGGTTTTTTCTGAGGCTGGGCTGTTACAGATACAGAATAGGTCATCAAGACGGCTGAGGCTGTGCTGCATTGGTACTAATGTATTAGTGAACTTGAGTATCAACGTCTGTCTTTTTCTGTTGTACTTTTAAAATTTGCCTCAGGAACAATTGGGAATTCATTTATTCATTATTTCTTTTTTGATTTTTTTAAAAATTTTATCTTCTATATAAAAGTCATGAGCTCTCAGATCAGGATTACCCTTCTTGAGTATATAAGCAGGTATCTCGCAGGTCAGGATCTGGTTTCCTTTCCTTTCAGATTACTCAAAAAATCCTGGCTGATGGACAAAGAAATACATACCTGCTTGGAACTCCTCTCCTTTTTCACCTGAATATTCATCAGTACTTTTTTGTTTCTTTAAATAAGTATAACAAGCGTGAAAAATGCCTCAATTTTTAAACTGAAGAGTAATAGGCAATGAATAGTTTTCCCTACAAATTTTAGTTGCATTAAAAGCTGAAACACAGTATTACCAGGAAGAAAACTAAGGAAGTAAATGATCAAATTTGTTTAATCAGTGTAAAAAATGGTTTATGAATATGATTATTTTTATCTCTGGGGTTAAAATGTCAGCTTTTATTTTTCTTAATGTACAAATATCTGCAAGTAGAATTATTTTTACTGTGATTTTCTCTTCATATTCCTTCACTTCTGGGAGAGGAGGAGAATGATTATTTTAAAAGTAATTGAAATTTCTGAGCCAACCAAAAAACCTTAACCAGGAAACTCACACTTTCTCCCCCTTTAACCTCAGAGAGATTAATTTTTAATAGCTAAATATATCACCCCTGTTAAATGTTCAGTTCTGCCTTCCAGTACTGATTTACATACAGAAAACAGTATGCCAGAAAATGCTCAGACAGAATAAAGATGTCTGAGTAAAAGAACCTCTTTAATTTTAAAAATGTACATCATATCAGCTTTATACTGACAAAGCCATAGAGTATAGAAAACATAAATGTTAAGTGTCTGTCTTGAAGACATCTATAGATGAAGTAGTGATTCCAGAAAAACTTGCAGGACTGTTGTGGTGTGAGTCCTCTATTGGCTTTGGGATCAGAGTTTTTGACATCTCAGTTATGTTTTCCTGTGTTTACTCTAAAAGAAATCTAGATCGCCAACTCAAACGGAGATGTCTTTCTCGTGGCTGTGCTGGTCACTGAATCCCAGAACAAAATTCATTTTCTCTCTTTCTGACATTATTCAAATTATCTGTTTCTATGTCTTTGAATATATTTCTTGTGCAAACTACAGTTAGTATTATATTGAAGTTATGTGTTAAGGTTTTACAGGGCCATTAAGGAATGGTCCTAGCTTATTAAATAGCATCGATTTAAAAAATCATTATTAAAATGGGAAGACATAAAGTAACATATTTCAGTTTTTCACTCTCTACTTTCCAACTGTAATATTATCTCTATTTAAAAATATATATAATTATTGAAATAGGAAAACAAGTAAATATTTTTCTCTGAATGTAGTAGGGTAGCTTATTGCAAAAGTGAACATGGAAATGGTGTCAAAATTGAGTCCCAGAAGAAGCAATGGGTCATAGATACCTACGGATGATTGATGTATGTTAGACTTCTGTTTGGGGATAAGTGGAACTGCTCTTGGAAATATCTGTTCTTTAAGAGGGGTGCAGATAATTGCATTAGATGCCAAGGTCTGTAATAAATGTATGCACTTGTTCAGATTATTCTTTATTTCTTCTACCACTCAGTTTACTTGTTAAAGCTAAAAGGTCAGTCTGGAGAAAGGGTCCTATGTTTCCTATCCATGGTGAAAGAGGAGACTGCAACAAAAAAAAACAGTGTGAGTAGGTGAAACGCTTGAATATGATGGCTGAAATTGGACTGCAGCATATGTCTGTTTTTTTCCCTGCTTTTTACAAGCTTTTAATCTGATGATATTTTGGAAAGTTTACTGTTATTCTGAAGATGGCATGGATTCTGAAAGTTTAAACATGGAGGAGGTTATTAACATGAATCCTTGCATCTAGAATGCAGATGAGAATAGATAGGAAAAGATGCTGTAGTCAGTTCCTTTCTTTATTAGTTAGTCCCGATCAATATTGATTTCTCTATGTAGCCATCTATTCAAAAGTTAAGCTAAAGATACGGATCCTTATGTAGTCATCCCATCTAGTCAATTGTCATTCCAGCTCTTATTCAAGATTTCATTCCTGAAACAATGAAAGAGTAGTATAATTCACTACTCTTTAATTATAAGAGTGTATCATACAGAATACTAATAATGGAAAGTGAAAAATAACAGCACTGAGATGGAAAAACAAAGGAGCCTGATGCCTTAGGATTTAGCTTTTATATTTTTCATATATTTGTAATCCTCCAATTCTTTAGTGTACAACTCTAAACTCTGTATAGAGTGCCAACTACTGTTTTTTCCCATTTTGGTCAAACAAAACAATTCCTCTCTTGCCCTAGGAACCAAGGACACCTTACTGTCTCAAGAAATATAAACAGTTGGGTTGGGGAGGGAGCAAACTGGGGGTAAATTACTTCATTACCTGAAGCTGTAATTGGAAGATTAACCCCAAATATGCAAATGGACCAAACTTATAAAAGTATGAAAACCTGTGACCCGTCGTCCATTTTTGAGTTTAGCCCCTGGTGGGGAGGCTCTGTCTGCCCTAAATGTAGCTGAAGGCCTTTCATAAATATAACCTCTTTTTCATTCTTCTAATTTCATCTGGCTTCTGTTTTTAGGTAGTCCCTAAAAGACATCAGCCATAGATCTAAATACATGAATGAAAAATAATTTATATTAACTCATATTTGGTAATAAATGTCATTACCAAAATTCTCATGTTCTGGTATGAAATATTTATTATCCATATATTTTCCCTTACCAGTCCATTAAACTGCAATCACAGTTCAAGGCTTGTGAACAGGACAATCTCAGAATTACAAAAGACACTTAAGCAAGCAAGTACACAGCCACTGGGCTCTATATGTGTTCTCTACAACTTCACCAAAAATCTTTATTGAATAACATGAAAAAGCTTTTTTGCATCACCTTGCATGACAATAGCAAGGCAGTCTAGTGACCACATATAGAAACCATCCACACCATCAAGAGGAAGCTCCTCTCCATTTCTCTTTCAGTTCTACTCTGTACGTATTGTTCTCATGTTGAAGTAACTTAGAAATGTCCTTGGAAAAAAATAATACACCAAATTTCACTGTATCTCATCTTTCCTCTGTTTGATAACAGATGGAACCAAACTTCTTTCTTCTTTCTGGGCCTGCTTAAACTTCTGAATACACCTGACAGACAAAAAAAATAAAAAAGGGGTCCATGTCAATTTTTCCTCTTATTTCTTAATAAAAAGCAGTAGAGTACCCTCCAGTACTGCAAGGCTTATGCATATATATCTACATGTTGCAATTATACAGTTTATAAACACAATAAATTTATTTGAATGAAGAATAAGTTGAAGGAATAAATACTGTCAGCAGAAAGGTTGACTGAATGATCTGGAATGCTGACCTTGGAAACAGGGGTATTGATTTCAATAAATGTGAGAATATAGGGATAAAATACAGAACTATTGGCTTCTTTTATCCTATAAAAAAGTTGTTAAGATTATGACTCTTTGGAGGCAACATGACTAAGTCTCTTTTCTTAAATCCATCCAGTGTTAAATATTTATAGCAAAGTCTCAGCTGAAAGAAAGCTCATGTCTTGAAAGACAGAAAAATATACTAGTGATTCTGAATCCAAGGCATGATCGCTTCAGTCCTAAGTGCAAAACAAAATGACATCATACTGGACTGCAAATATGTGATGCTGTTCGAGAAATCCTTTATAGACTCAACCTAAAGGGATGAAGTTGAATCTTATTCTGTTTTGGTGTATTGTTGATCCTCAGTTACAAGTCTGAACTGCTAATTGCTAAAGTTATATTGAAATATTAGGTGGAAAACCCACCCTTTGATTTTGTTATTAAATGCTATGAGTTTGTCTGACAGCATACAGGGGATGTGGGAAGGAGTAATGTATTGTTTATAGTCTGTGGTATTGTCTTTGCAAATTACAGACAGGACTTTTAACGTGTGTCTGTAACTGGGAGTTCAACACAATTCAATTGTCTTGCATGTACTATTAGAGTAGAGCCCAGGAATGTATATTGTTAATGGGAGCAAGGAGTAATCACAGAAGAGTGTCCCAGAAATATCTTCAGGTGCAAAATATTCCCATATCTTTAAAGGTTGTAATTAAGGTTCATTGAGGGAATTAATTATAACTGGTTTCATTAGATGAGACAGAGGAGCAAACATTGTAGTATCCAACCCACCTTCAGTCAAAATTTTTCCAGCAACAGAACATATTAATGTTATTTGCAATATACTAATAATGTACAGCCTCCATTTGCATTTTCCCTTAAGAGAGTTTCTAATGCATTTTAAAGATCATTACACAGGCCAATGATTTCAAATATGCATTCATGTTTATTGCTGCTAATTGTTTATGTACCACTAATCACTTTTCTCTTCTTGCCATGCATGTTCAGTTCTAAACATCAATGCTCCTTGGAGAGCTAGGGAATCTATTGAGTTACTTAGACTTATTTTGATTTCTATACCTAAGAGTGAGCTGATGGTAACAGGTACAGCCTCCTACTTATCAAATCTAATGTTTTAAGGATGAAGGAGTAGCACTGTTTAAGTCAATATCTGAATCAGCTAAATCATGTATGATCCATTATACACATGATTTCTGTCAACAATTTTGATCCAAATCATCAGCTAAGGTTTCTGCAGTGTTTGTGTGGGAACTGGTTTAGTATTTATGACCCAAAAATGCTAAAACCTTTATTAATTTTAGAAAATGACTTAGATTAACCGGCAATCTTACAATAAACTTAAATGGAGGATATATAGAGTAATGCTGGTTCCAGGGGCCTGCTGGAGGCCAGTCAGCGTTAGTTTGGGTGTGACCCTGGTTTCCTGGGGGCTGCCGCTTGCAGTTTCCCCAAACACAGGGTGTCCTCCGGCAGCTCTGTTAGTGCTGGCTCCTCTGGGTGAGAGAGAGCCCCAGGCCGATGTCGTGGGCGCCAGCAAGAATAAAAGCCAGAGAGAAGGGCCCTGGTGTGATTTCCAGCTCTTTTATTTCCCGGGGAGAAGCAGCAGGAAAGGCAGGAGAGGGTCCGGGGTCCAGGAGAGGCAGCACGAGGATCAGGAAGAGCTGAAGGCTTCAGGGACCAGAGACAAATGAAGGGGAAAAACAGGGGTATCTATAGGGATACAAGCAGGGGAAAGTAACCAATTGGGGTACAAGGATTTACATGTAACCAATCAAGAACTGAACAGCAATGAAGTTTCTAGAACTTAACCTTATACAGAACATGAGGTAATATAGTAACTAACCAATGAACTGAAACATGTAAACGAAGTTGCAAGGGATGCTGGGGAGTGAACCAAAAAGCTCACCCTAACAAGGGAGTGTGACTCAGACAGTGGCAGGCTCAGGCTGTTCCCACCAGTCTTGAGCCTTTGTGGCTGTGGCTTTTTGCCACATGCACTGCCACAATAGAGGAGCAGTAAGTAAGACATAGATGTACATCTATTCACAGACATAGATTGCTTGATTTAACTACTGCTGGAAAAGAAATTATATCATTATTTGGGTTAACCCAGTTCAAAGTATAGAATAATTTTGAAAATACTGAATAATATTGAATAATGTGGGGTCACATAGCACAGGCCAGAGCCCGGCAGTGACTCCATGGGGCTGTGAGCTACCTCTAGCCCTCAGATGAAGCTGAGGAAATGTATTCTGGGATCTTGAGTTCTGACCCTGAAACTTAGCTCCCTCCAATGTAAGGCTTGTTTGTCTGTTCTATGTTGGTGCATCCTATCTAAGTCTTATTTTCTGTTTCATGTTTATTGTATTGTATAAAAAGCAATTAAAATTGTGCCATAGGAGCCATTTTATCACCTCCATCAATGTATGAAGATTTCATTATATCCATAATAACACTATGCTGCAACAGAATAATATTTATAATATTGAAAAATATTGAATAATTTTCTCTAAACTGAGGGCTCTGAGACTGAGATCACTGAATTGTGTTCAGCTTCCTATCAGCTTTTAACTTCCCTTCTGATTCTGGATCAGACTCACAAAGTAATTTAATCACATTTGTTCCAATGCACATTCCTAAATCAAGATTTAGGCATCACTAAGAATCTTGAAACTCCCTGTTCTTAAACTGCCTGTATCTGTTATCTTCAGGGCTACAAATGTGTTATGTACATAAATAATCTAAATTCTGCTTAGGTGTATTTATATTACCTTTAGTAGGTGTGAACACTTACTTTTCTGATACAGAATCAAACCACAACTACCCATGCCTTGAAGCCCCAGAATCTTCACAAATGATGGTTTCAGCTGCCTATAATAGCCGTGGGTTTTTTTAATTTGTGCTTTTGACCTTAGGTAGTGGTAGAGGACATCCATACCTTAAGCCAGAAATCCAAATTCCAGTTGGCAGGAAACATTTTGGGTGGGAAAAACACAAGTTCTCTCTAACCTTCCAGACTGAAGTCTGCAGTAGGGCTGGGTAAGATGGGGAATAAAATCCGTTTGGAACAGAGAACTGAGGGGGGTCCTGAAAATGTGGATAGATAGATATATACATACATGTATATGTGTATGTATATGTATATGTATTGTGTATATATATACAGTATATGTCCTGAGGTATGATATTAGATTTCCTACATGAACACTCCAGCCAACAACTTCCAATGATGCTCACTTTTTTCTCAGCCTGGCGAACATACTATTGATACACCCACTCAATTTATGTGTATTGTAAATTGTGATCTTTGTGAAAGACAGCACTGCCCTTTCTTGAGTCTCCGAAGATTGGAGGGGATGCTGGAACTGGCTGAACTGCATTCTGGTCTAGAATAGGATTTTCTATTTCTTTCTGATTTTTTCAAACTATCAGATTCTGTTAATATTTTTGTTTGATATAAAAGTTTATTTACTTTCTCCATATTCTTTTTAGGAATCTAACCACTGAATTTAAGGCAGAAGATTTAATTTGGTGACAAGAGTTCCAAAATATTTTCTACTGAAACACTTAGCAGTGTCACACTGGTACCTATGTAGAATTCCCTTAGTTTATTACTTCATTTAGTTTACCCCGTGTTGCTAAAAGCAATTGAAAAATTACTAAAAAGAGAATGATGTGGGAAACATAGTTAGAGACAAATAAAATGTCTTGTTCTAAATACATTGTGCTTTCCTAATCTGGCAAGATGGAAGATTGAGGAAATCTTTGTAAAGATTCATGCCTAAATTGATTTTTTTTCAATAATTCCTATTATTAAGATTACTTAAATTATGCAACTTTAAAAGAGAGATACTGTCTTACAGGTCAAAACTTCAAAGTACAGGCTGTTGTTTAAGGGCTGCTTGATTTCTACTGACTTCAAAGGGAACTGAAATTTTCAGCATCACAGTGATTCCTTGCTTCTTATGTGAAAATTTTTAAAGCTGTATAAAATCCTAATTCCTGTGAGAGCAATTAAACTCAAATAGCTTTAGGTATCTGGACTTTAGGATAAATTCTAATTCCAAGTGTTCTTTTCCTTGGGAAAAAAAATTCACATACCTTTTTCAGTTGTTTAGTGTGTATATTTCAGCCTGGTTGTTCACTAACCACTATAAAATTACTGCTGTGTTTTTAAGAAAACGCAGCTGGACTCTCTCATCATAGGTTTTATCCCTGTCTCTTGTGGAAATACATTTTAACGATGAAATTAATGCATAACAGCATTGAAATGTAACTCCAGCTGATCTCTCATAACAGAAAGCAATGGAGCTGAGAATAATGGAATTGCGATCCTCTGCATTTTTGCTCTTAAAAACAATTGAGGCACAAACAATTCCATCTGAATTACTGAATAACACAAAATTGAAATAGATGCTGTAAGCCTGTTCAACTCAATAGAGCTCCACACAGGATGAATTTGACCTCTGTATATGATTTCAATTTGATGAAATTTGTGTTGTTTGACATTCTTGATGTAACTTCTAGCATTATTACATTTCCTGCCTAAGGATAAAGGTAGGTTGAATGTTTTGTTTCCTTTGAAGAGAAATAATGCAACAGATGATTGCTTTTTTCCATTATTAGTTTTTCTTTTTAAAATTATCTTAACTTAAAGTTTAGTTTCTTAGATATTTTAAGTAGAGATTCTTCAAGCGCAGTGTAACAAATGAAGAACAAAGGCATTTTTAAAATACGGTAGAATACTTTCTATTCAGAGAGAAATGGCCAAAAAAACCCAAAGCTTTATTTTTTAGCGTAAAACTTTCATATAAGTTTGCTCTTTTTTTCTAGAAAGGAAATTCCCTGAAGAAATAACCACAGATCTACTACAGATCTACTAAAAGTTTTATGCTTATGTCTACTGTAGTGGCTTGCCTTTTATTGTTGACCTATTTCAATCAGACCTCTACTGAATAATCTGATATGGAGACCCACAAGCCCTAGTATTACACAAGCTTTATATGTAGACTGATATAGAAACACAAAGTAATAACTGCATAATTAAGCTACTCCAAGTAGGATTTAATGATAGTAGGAGCTGAGGACCATCTGATGTCCTATCAATTCAAATAGACCTTCAGGAACTGGAAAATTAAGAAATATTTATAGATACAGGATACAGCACCAAACTAAATAATGTTAGTGTCCGGTTTCAATGTAAACAAAATTAAATCCTTTTTTTTTTACATCAAATGCAAAATATGTACTATTAATAGATATGAAAATTAAAGGTCTGGTTTACTTACTGGTCCCTGTTGGGGGAACAAAGGATACAATTTAGCAAAGCTATTGCAGGAAGGAAAAGAATGCAAAAATGTAATTTCCTGGACAAATTCTATAATGTTTTACTTTTATATTTTCTCCTTTCCATGAAACAAATTGGAACACTAACATAGAAGGTAGGCAAACCAGAAATACAGTTACTTGTTACAATTCCTTGTTTCTTTGGGCAGGAAATCTCCCCCAAAATACTGCATCCTGCCTGAGTAGATCCAATTACACACTGAGTGGTGCACAAAGTAGAGGTTTCAAGTGAATCACACACACAAGTGAAGATAAGTATGTGCATAATGTTGGGAAGACTGGACTTGAAACCTTTCTAGTTACCAACATGAAGAATACTTACATCTTGAAGACACAATTTTGTTTCTATTATACCTGCTATTATAGTGGAAAAAATATTATTTTCTCAATGCAATAGTGCAGAAAACAAGTGACTGTAACCAAAATTTTCATTGGTTTAAGTTGGAAAGAGTTTACAAAACTACTCTCTATTTGAAAAAAAACTCCTTGAAATGGACAGTTGCCTTTAAGGTTATTTCCAGCACACACTAAAATAAAACAGACTCAAAAATGCCTCTGCTGTGCTGATGAGCCTGCTGCAACAGACAATGGCATATTAGGTGTCCTAAATTCAGGGCAATATCCTACCTAGGGCTATAATTTATGAGTTAGTATTTAGAGAGATTAGAAATGTTCATTGTATGTTTGGCTAGATGACATTTAAAATGATATTTCATTAATTATGACAAGGCTGACATTCTCATGACTGTTTGTTTGTTTGCTTCTTTTTCCAGGCTGTGGGTACAAATGGAAGAAAGCGGAAGACGGATGATCTAGGACAACCTAGTTTCCTGACTATTGGAAATGAAAAATACATGTAGCTGTATCTAATTTGTAGGGATTTTCTTTTTTTTTTTTTTTTAGAGTACAAAATGCCAGGTATAATCAGTGTCTGAATCAGTGGCTATTCTTTCTTTGTACAGATAGAATTACTTTGAAATGCAGCCTCCTCATATACTTTTATTTCTCTGCCCTGGGCAGGCGTTTGTGGTTCAATGGGAACTGGAGCAAGAGGGAGCCTGAGTTCAAATCATCTAGGCTTTCTGCTGTCTAAAGTAGCATATTTTTCTTCTTTCACAGTGCTGAACCTAAGTCATCTCTGTCCCTTTACATTTCCTGAAGTTTTTCCCTCATCACCTAGTTGTGAAAAGTGTTAAGCACACACCACATAGCTGAAGATACATCAGACATCAACTTGTATGGATGGAAAACTTCAGAAAACCTCGTTGCTGAGAGCATAGTATGGAAGTAAAAACGAAAGACTGAAATTCAGAAGATAAATCTGTATAATCTATTAATTCCTTTTAACTGCAGCCAACTCTTGAAGTTTTAAGAAGCTTTGCAACCATTAAGAAATTCATTTTTGTTGGAGAGGGAGAGGAAATGAAAGTTGGAAAGAATTCCTTAGCAATGCAAGTTTTGATCTGTCATTTTGACTAATTACTGAACAGAGAGTTTGTGACCAAAGAGGCCTGAAAGGCATGCCCAGGTTGGTCACGGTCTTAAGGAATCTTCAATCAGATTCTTCTGGAAACTTCACAAGCAATTAAGCCCTGGAGTACATAAGGAGCAGTTGATATTATCTTTTTCATTCTGATTTTCCACCTTGCATGACAAATACCAAAGAGGCATCCATGAAAGGTTTAAGATTTACAGGGTAAAGAGTGTAGAAGTGTTCATACCTTATTTATACAGATACCTTTCAAAGGTGTATTTACCTGTACATTTTGCATAATGAAAACGAAACAGATACAACCAGGATTAAATGGATGAACTATGTGGTCATGAAAGGTCTAATTGGAGTTAATTCTTCTATTTGCTATGTTCAGTGATAGGGAGAGCACCAAAAAAATCCTTTTCTTCCCTTTTTCCCGTGACTTTTTTCCCATATATTATGACGTCATTAATCTTCACTTTTGATTTTAGATGGCCACAGACACTAAATGGATATTTTGAAACATTATATAGACAATATATGTGTATAAATAGAATTGGAGAAGGGAAGAGAATTCAGTCTGAATGATGGTCTAAGGCCTTTAAGCACCTGCACATTCTTGTCACATGACACAAATAAGAACAGCCAGCCTCCTTTTGGCCTGAAGTAATACACAGTACACAAAACAACTGCATCAGAGAGTGCATTTACTGACATTATTAATGCTACAGCTACAAACTGCATAGCTCAGGTTACACTCTAATGTACATTAATCAGATTCTAACAGTAATTCAGGAACTCAGTCCAGTTCTGGTGTTTTCTTTTCTGGCATCAGTGAAGCCCCTACATTTGTGCTCTATAGAGTGTATCAAATTGCATTGGTTTTGCGTGGCAAGGCTTTGATAGTGGGGGAATATAGGAGTGACTTCCGTGAGAAGCTCCCAGAAGCTTCCCTTATGCCAGCCAGCTTCAGTATGGACTTGCTGCTGTCCAAGCCAAGCCATTTAACTGTGATGGTAACACCTCTGGGAAAACACAGCTAAGAAGGATGGGGGAAAATGCACAACAGCAAGTTCAACCAGAGGAAGAATCAAGAATGGGAGAGAAATACCAAGGTCAGCGCAGAAGGAGGGGGAGGAGGTGTTCCAGCGGCCAGAGATGAGATTCCCCTTCAGTCTGTGTTGCAGCCCATGGGGAAGCAGCTGTGCCCCTGCAGCCCATGGAGAACTGCAGTTGGCCAGATATCCTCTTGCAGCCTATGGGGACCCCACACTGGAGCCTGAAGTGGATGCCTGAAGGAGGCTGTGATTCCATGGGAAGCCTGCACTGTATCTGTGCACCTGTGGAAAGAGGAGCCCATGCTGGAGCAGGTTTGTGCACAAGACTTGTGACTCTGTGATGCATCCATGCTGGAGCTGTCTGTTCATGCAGGATTGTGTCTCATAGGAGGGACCCAATGTGGAGCAGAGGAAGAGTGTAAGAATTCCTCCCCTCGAGGAGGCATGAGCAGCAGAAATAATGTTTTGCTGACCACAAACCCAATTCTCTGTCCCCCTGTGCCACTTGCAGGGGAGGAGGTAGAGAAATTTGGAAGGAAACTTGAGACTGGGAAGAAAGAAGAGGAGAAGGCAAGGTGTTTTAATGATTTGGGTTTATTTTTGATTCTCCTACTCTGATTTCTTTGGTAATAAATTAAACTAACTTCCCCAAGTCATATCTGTTTCGCCCATGGCAGTCACTGGTGAATGAACTCTCTCCCTGCTGTTATCTCGACTCATGAGTCTTTCATTATATTTGTTCTCCTCTGCCCAGTTGAGGAGAGAAATGAGAGGATGGCTTTGGTGGGCACCTGGCATCTAGCCAGGGTCAACCCACCACACCAGTATACACACTAATGATTCTAATGAAGAGGAAATTTGCTCAAGGTGACTTGGTAGGTACTGCACTTTAGGACACGAAATGGCAGCAGATATTTCCTCTTTAAACAGAGGTGCCTGCAAACTCAAGTTGCCCACAACTTCATAAAAACTTCCTCTGCCAAAAGAATTCTATTTCTCTTTAATTCAAAACTTCTTCTCTGTTCATGTAGGGTGTCTCCCAATCACTTACTTTAGCTACAGTGATATTCCAACTCTGGGCCTGGCCTTGTGATGTCAATATTGTCAGTGACACTGACCTATCTTGTCCTCACAAGACATCTAATTTTCTCAAAGAATCAAGCAGGTTCACAGGGACAGCACCAATTACATGTACTCATGACAGTAAAAAAAGACGAGTATGACTCACATACAGTGAGTATCCAGAAAGTTAATGGTCTTATTTCATAAGCAGAAATTCTGTGTATTGATAGACAGGAAAATATCAAACTTGCATGAGCCAGGGCATGAGCCTTTATAAGTAAGGGACTTCTGCATGCTGTTATTCTAACTAAATACTAGCTCGGACTCTTTGTGATTCGAAGTCAGTATGCATTAAGAAAATTCAAGCTGTACTCTGTCTTGTAATTTTAATTAAATAGTCTTTTGATGTTGAACTCTTGCAGCTAGCTACTCCTATTACCTGTTCTTTTCTAATTGTGAAGTTGAACAAAATAAAAGATATTTATAACTGCTAGGAATTCTATAGATTTTTTTTTTCTCAGTGTTTCAGTTAATATACATATATGTAGCAACGCTGAGGAAGACTGCTGGAATGAACAGATGAACAAAATAACATTTCAATGCTGTTTTGAGCACCTTTAGAAAAGGATCCAGCCTTGGGAATCAGGTCTTTTATGTCCTTGAGTATTTAGTGTCAGAAACAAGGGAAGACTAGAGCCCAAATAACTTCACACCATCTTTGTTATAAATTGTTGGGTTAGTTTCTTTGACATACAGTTATTGGAGAGTGTGCAAGTTCTCATAGCCCCTCTGCTGGAGACAGTCTTTTAAAACCAACAGCGTTAATTTCAGGCTAATTTGGATGATGGCTACTTTCAGATCCCTCTGAATGGAGTGTGTATCTCATCCTGTATTCCAGCCCACAGTAAGGATTTGTTTTAAACATTTCTCACAGGTATAAACTGCTTTTATTTTTTAGATTTTCTCTCTTCTGAATTGTTCATAAAAATTTAAGTCTTCAAGAATTAAAGTTTAAAATACATTACAGATTTAATACATTTTACTGATTTAGATTGTATATGGTCTACCAGCAGAAAATCACAACCACTTGAAGCTGAGCAACTAGTTATTCATTATTCATTTTCTGATCACTTCTTTTTCCTCAATAAATATAAAGCTTAATGTTAACATCTTTCCAAGAGTTTGTATCATGTGTGATTGTCCTCCAGAAATATCTATAAGGTAGAGACTGACCTCATGTTAGCAATTTATCTGTTCTTATTTTCTCACTTTCAGATTTTAAAATCTCAAAAGACAAAACGGAAAGAAAATAGTAATATTATGCCTACATATTATAGTACTGTGAACTAGAAAATAATAAGATTTGTTTCTAGGGTGTGAGAAAGATTTGGTATGAAACACTAAACTACCTTCTCATATATGAAACATTCTTCAAGCACAAGGATTGATGACTATAGTCATATTGAACTACATACAGGCACATTGTGAGTTGATTATGTATTTGTTAAGCATATTTTCACTTATGTCTGAAGTGAAGAGTATGAGACAAGAATTACTTTTTCAGTATGCAATAAGCATACATCTGAGAGTGGAGAAGAGTGAATTTTCATGTCATGATGTGACCTTAGAAATACCAGATATCCAAGTTTGGTTCGTGGTCATTTGAAGTATTGATTCACAGAAGTAATGATGCCCATTACTGCTATCTTCCTGTGCAGCACTTGAGGTTATGATTGAGGCCCAAAAGAATCTGCTAACTTATGCTGTTGACTAAGCTTACAGAAATCAAAACAAAGAGAAAAAGAATAGTGACATCTTGATCTTTGTATATTTCTGCATCACAAGTACCTTATATTGGGTCCCACTGATATGTAACCTTGAAATTTTGTCAGTGAATGTCACTCCATATTTTTCCATTTATCTCAAAAAAATATTTGCATAATGTCAAATCAAAGAATTTCTTCTGTTGAAGATATGTTATAACCACCCGGCTAAGAATCATGCTCATATTTTATTTGGTTATTTAAGGATTTAAATACTTTATGGTGTTAAATAACCACATGACTGGTTCTCCACAGGAAATTAGGAAGTGATTTATATTAGAGGCATAGTTGTGGTAGACTCTTAAGAAGTAACCCAAATGGAAATTCTTTCAAACAGAAATAGAATGTGATTTCAGCTCTCCAGTGTTTTAGAGGTTATTTTACAAACCACACTTTGAGAGATGATGAGCCTGCACTCAGGTTTATGGGATGCCTACTCTAAAGTAGAATTTATTTGGAATACAAGACAGATACTTCATTTTAGGATGAAAATGGTGTTCCATAAAAAAAAAAAAAGTTTGTTCATTTATTTAATATTTTCATGGTATCTGAGCTTTTGACATATTAAGGAAGGTCTCTAATAATTGTACTGGGATAAAAATTCTGTATGTTTCTGCTGATTTGTGGCAGATATAAAAAATATGTAACCTGTAGTGAATTCAGTCCTGTGATGAGTTGGTAAATCTTCCTGCAGCTCTTCCATATTAAATATTGTAAATTCAAGGCATGTTCAGCAGAGAATGTAGAAAACTACCAGGTCTATCTGCAGTGTAGGATTGCCAGAGATATTGAATAATTGTAGTTTCTGTTTCTAATCAAATTTAAAAACTTTCAAATTTGAGTTTTCTAGTTATTTTTCAATCAGTTGTAATCATCAGTTCAGAACAGAAATGGAACTGCAATTAGGATTCTGAAAAGAGACTAATTCAGAGAGAATTTATATTTAGTTGGACTTTTCCCATTGTTTTTTGGTGGTTTCTATCAGGTCCTCAAAAGTTCAATAACCTTGCCAGCAAGTAAAAAAACCAGACATGAAACTGAAAAAAAATAATTTTATCCTTTAGATCGAACACAGTTGAGTTGCACTCTATGCAATATCATGAAAGAAGGGCTTAAAAAATAGTGGGATAATATTTTCTCTTCTTTAAAAGCAAACTTTGTGTAATTATACAGTCCAGTGTCTGTAAAGTTTTGCCTTTAAGTTTATGAAAGGCAGTCATTTATGTGTAAAGGAAAGTGTTCATATTGGTGTATTGACATCTATGAGCTTAAAAAGATTCAGAGCTGGAGTCCAACTAAAACCTTTTGACACTGCTCAGAAGTGTAAAGGGAGCTAGAATGAGCAAACCCCATCTGCTTAAATTCCCTTGACTATCCATGTGTATTCAAAAGTAAATTTCAGTAGAACCATAACACCACTGTTTCATGTTTGCTTTCAGTATTCTTTCAAGTAATTGAGCTTTACTGGCATGAATAAGTACAAAAGCAAGAATTAAGTTGAAAGGCTTGAAAACTCAAGCAATTTTATATAAAATATAATAACAATAATAACAATTTCATAAGAACAAATCAATAAAACAGCTAATTTCTAATAAATTACTTCTATTGACATAAAGAATCACCAAATAGTTTGAGCGTTAATTACAGTTCAGATTTTTGCCACCAGCACAAATAAAACTTTGATTAAATTTTGGCCATAAGACTATGTATTTGACATCATTTGGTCCTGTGAATATGTTCTTTTCCTCATTGCTTCAACCAGTAAAATATTTAGGAAATTTGATTTATTGACAGTAATGGCTTCTTCTCTTACTCTTTTCATGCCGGGGTGATTCTTCTTTAAAGAATATGCTTTGCATAAAGTTTTGGAAAACTTTGGAAGTATTGGTGTCCTGTTTACAGCTGATACAGAGTCAGTTTTCTTTCTAGCAGATAGTGCAGTGCTATGTTTTGCATTTGTTTGAAAATAATGTTGATAACACACTAATATTTTAATTGTTGCTGAGCAATGCTTTATTGAAATCAAGGACTTTTCAGTTTTCCGTGCTCTGCCTGTGAGACAAAAAGCTGGGAGGGAACATGGCTAGGAGAGCTGACACAAACTGGCCAAAGGTATATTCCATACATACAAGTTTTATTATTATATTTAATTTTATTTCTGTGATTACATCTTTTTATCTCAACCCACGGGTTTTACCATTGTTCTTGCAGGAAGGGAGCAGCTGTGTGGTACTTAGCTGCTGTTTGAGGTGAAACCATGACAGTTGGCATGCTGCAATTCATAGAACTACATAACACCAACCGAGTGAGTAATTCAGATTTTTATTGCTCCAGGCTCTCCTGAGACATTTTTAACTGGTTTTGATACCTGTAATATATTAATTTTAAAATTTTGTGATGCTTACATACTTTCATTAATGCCTAGTTCAGAGTGGGGGGGTGGGGGCGGTGGAGCAGTTATTGAAATTAATTGATAAAATATCCTGGATTTTTAAAATTATTTCAAAGTAACATTAATGATTTCTGTAAATAAAATCTTTACAAAAACTTAGAAAAACCCTGCAGTTGTACTTTAAGTGATAATTTTCCAGTGAAAAAAAAATGAGTAGAAGATAAAAGAGGTTTCCAAACATTTCTAGGACATTGATTCTTATTAACTGTTGTTATATAGTTTTTTTAAACTTTAATACAACATGTATGTTTCCTGCTGCTATTATTTTCTATATGTACTTAAAAATCAATAAAATATTTATGACCTTAAAGAAGATACTTAGGTCAAGGACAGCCTTAATGACATAAATACCTATACAATTTATTTATTAGTTTGCATATATACAAACACAAATATTGTGTGAAAAAGTATAGTACACGCACAGTATGCGTGCATGTGTGCTCATAATGTAGAGCTGACTCATCAGACAATTTTCCATTACATATTGATTCAATCACTTAGATGAGAGGATATTAATAAGCAGAATTTGTTTTATACGAAAAGAGATGCTAGAACAAGATTCCAGAAAAATAAATAAAATAAATAATTAAATTTAAATTAAAATCTAATAACCTAGATGTTCAACTGAAAAACAGAACAATTTCCCCCAGTCTATTTCAAGCCCCTCTATTACAGAATTATTCCTCTCTACCTTTTTTCCATTTGTGTTTTAAATCCAAATTCAGATCTGATGTTCTACCTTAAAATAGCCATTGCCATTGCCATAAGACTGTTGAGGAAAAGGTGAAGTGCATTCAATTCCAGATTATTTTTTTTATATTTGTTTCTTGAAACTTAAAAACCTTCTTGTTGATCTGTCCATTTTCACAGTCAAAACTGAAAAAGATGCAAATCCAAGTCAATAATAGTAACAAAATACACATGCAGTGTCACTAAAAAACTCAGCTTGCCAGAAATACAATTGACAGGCATCACAATGTCTCAGTAGAGAGAAAATTATAAAATGCCAACCTTTGATACCCCTTTTATCTCTCACACATCCTCTAGGTAACTATTTTCGGTATAAAACTTCCCATCTATCACAAAGTACCATATGTAACTGATTCCATGTGACTGCACTTATATCGCATCACAAAATCTTTCCTTATCTTTTGAGGTTTATGCCAGATATGCAGAGTCCAATGACTCCACCTTGTTAGCACTCTTGTTGGGTGTTAAGGTGTCAAGACAACTTTTCAGTTAAACAATGTCTTGACACATCATCAAATTTATTATTCAATTATACTAGCCAATAGACCCTATAGTCTTCTATTAACTAACAGAATATCTGTGCCTTTCAAAAATCTAATAGACCTTAAATAGTTAGGAAAAACAAATTGATCAATTTAAAATATTTAGGCTCCTAAAAACCATTTTCTCCTCAGTTGCCCACTATTAACCCTTCTCCAAAGCTTCCTTTTATTTGGTGGGAATACCAGCCCCTTCAAGTCCTTCAGCAGCACCTTCTGAGAAGACTGGCTTTACACTTCCATGCCATTCATGTCTGTTGGTGCAGTTCAACAGGCAGCAATTTTTGACAGCATTTCATAAGAATGACAAAAAGAGGTGACTGATTCAGGCTTGTGAGCTTTGTCTTTGTTTTTTGTTTTCTCAGAAGAGGAAGGTGGTCTTGTAGGTTATGGTACCTTTGGATTGAAGCAGTATTTTCTCTGATGTTGTCCCACCCCCTATCTCAGACTCTCGGCTTATTTGAATTTTGACTATCTGTCAATGTTAATCTTATTTCTCATCCCAGGTCCCTGTCCTCATCCAAATGGCCACCCCATTCTTCATTCAATGGTATATCTGCTAAAAACCATGCTTTCATACACTCATATAATTCAGTTTACCTTAATCTTTATTCTCCTTCTTAATTTTTTATCTCTTTTATTTATATGCTACAGAAACCACAGCTCATTTGCTGAATAATTCACTTACTACACTTCAACATACTGCATCAAAATAATGTTATAAACAACTAATGGATGTGATCTCTAGTTCTAGAAAGATTTATGCAAGTGTTCTATCTCATATGATGTAAGCAATACTGTTTATATGAGTGGGAAGAGTTGCTATGCAAAAAATAATCCCATAGGAAGTTCTTTAGTAATTTCAAACCAAAAGTAAGAAAAAAGACTTTGACCTTCTGGGATCTAACAGTCTCTGCAGTGCTTAGTGTTCTATTTGCCTCAGCTCAACTTTCCTTCAATTTCGTAGTGAACATAACTTGGGCCTCAGAACTTTTCATAAAGGTCACCCCACTCAAAAGTGAGCACTTTTCTTCTAGCCTGTTATAAAACTTAGTGTCACATACTGTCTCACTTTTAATTTATTTAGCTCAGTGAAGGTACTCTGAGTGGCAGTTATCCATGGAAAGCAAACCTTAAATCTGTGTTCTCTTCACCTGCTGAAAACAGAGTACCCTTCATTCTCAACAAAATGGATATGCTAGCAGCTATCAATGCTTCCACATTTACTATATGGGATGGAGGGCTTTTTGTATAGATACAGCACATGTTTTGCCATTTTAAGATAGCATGAAAGCTATCCTGGAGATCCACATGCACATCTCTACAACATCAATCCATACTCTTTTCATTCAAGTACTGTGCTTGAGTCGTTATGGAGTCCAGAAAAGCCTCATGGCGGTGATAAAGTAAAAGCATGCCATTTTAGGGGCATACTTTTGTTTTCATAGAATAAAATCAGGAGATAATTCATCTGACAAGAAACAAGAGAAGAGAACAATTGCTAAGTGAGCAGACAAAGAGTCCTATATTTATTCTGTTCGTTTTGTAAGTAATTGATGTATGTCAACAGAAATTTGCCAATGTTGTTCTACACATAAGCTTTGCTTAGAAGAATAGTAGGTATTTTACACTGAGTAATCTAGTGTAAAAAAATCACTTACACCTAATCCCAAACAGCCATTATTTTTCAGAATAGTTTCCATTCCATCTTTATAACTATTTTTTTTTTTTAATGTGAGCCTTCCCAGATGAAAGCAGCAACTTACACAACCACATTCCAATAGCTGCTGCACTAAAGAATATCAATAGATAAAAATATGTTGAATTACATAAGAATAAAAGAGGAATGGACAGGAATGTAAACTGAATTCATAAGGTTGTAAGAAAATGTGAGAGAAACAGCAGTGCAGACACCAAGGTCAGTGAGGAAAGAAGAAAGTGTGGGAGCAGAGATTCCCCTGCAGCCCATGATACAGGCCATGGTGAGGCAGCTGTGCCCCTGCAGCCCATGGAGGATCCCATATGACAACATGTGGATGTGCCCTGAGGGAAACTTCAGCCCATGGAGAACCCATGCTGGGGCAGTCTATTGCCAAGGTACTGTACCTGTGGAAGTGACCCTCACTGGAGCAGTTCTTGAAAAACTACAGCCTGGTGAGAAGAACCCATACTGGAGAAGCTCCTGAAGAACTGTCCTGTAGGAAGGACCCCACACTGGATAAGGGGAACAGTGCGAGGAGGAAGGAGAGGTAGAGATGAAGTGTTTAGTTACGCTGTTCCCAGGTGGCTGCTTGAGGCCACTCAGTGTTAGTCTGGGAGTGACCCTGGTTTCCCAGGGGCTGCGGCTCGCAGCTTCCCCAGACGCAGGGCGTCCTCCGGCAGCTCCGTTTGGTGCTGGCTCCTCTGGGGAGAGTGAGCTCCGGGCTGATGTTACGGGTGCAAGCGAGGATAAAGGATAAAGAGAAGGGCTCTGGTGTGATTTCCAGCTCTTTTATTTCCCGGGGAGATGCATCAGGGAAGGCAGAAGAGAGTCCGTCCCGGGGAGAGGGAGCAGGGAAGGCAGGAGAGGGTCCGGGGTCTGGGAGAGGCGGCGCAGGGGGGTCCAGTGTGCAGAAGCGGCGGCGCAGGGTCCGGGAGGGGCAGCGCGAGGATCAGGAAGAGCCGAAGGCTTCAGGGACCAGGCAGCGAGCATGGGGAAAGTGGGGGATTTATTGGGATACAAGCAGGGGAGAGCAACCAGTTGGGGTACACAGATTTACATGGAACCAATGGGGAACTGAACAGCCATGAAGCTTCCAGAACATAACCTTACACAGAACATGAAGTAATGCCTTAATTAACCAACAAACTGAAACATGTAAACGATGCTGGAGGTGAGCCAGAAAGCTCACCCTGACAATGGACTGTGACTCAGACGGTTGCAACCTCGGGCTGAGTCCCCCAGTCCTGAGCCTGTGGGGCTGTGACTTTTGTCACATACACCGCCACAGTTTAGGACTGGCCACAACTCCTCTTCCCCATCCCTCTTGTGGTGCTTGGGGATGGAACTAGGTAGAAGATTTGAGCATGAAGTTGAGCCAGGGAGGAACTGAGAAGTGGTGAGAAGGTGATTTTAGTCGCATTTGTTTCTCACTATCCCACTCTATTAAAAAAAAACCAAAACAATAAATTAAATAAGTCTTCACCAAACTGAGTTTGTTTTGCCTGTGATGGTAATTGGCAAGTAATCTCCCTGTCTTCATCTTGACACATCAACTTTTTCATCTTAATTTCTCTCATTATTGCATTGAGGAGCGTGAGAGTGGCTGGGAGGGGACCTTGTTACGAGGCTAACCTGTCTCTCAGTCGGGAACTGTTTAACAGCAGTGTTTTCAAGAGGTATTGAGAAGATAAAGGCGGGGGAAAAAATCTATGAGGATTCAGAAATACTTACAAATCCATCAAGGACTGGAAGGCACTTCATATATACTTTTATTACTACAGATGCAGAAAATTGATGCTCTGTTTTGCACAACACAACCTGTTCTGACCACATTTGTCATGTATGCCAACTATTTTCTATGGTGTTTCTCAGATCTCCCTGGCTTGAATTCTTACCCCAAGAGGTGCTCTGATTTAGTCAAGACCGATTTATGCATTTCTACAGAAGATCCTGAAGTGATTATTCCTCTAGTAAAATCCTGGTCACCCCTTTTAACAACTGAGTTCTCTTTGCAGCTATTGCGTAAGAGTTACTGAAGGATTTGACCCATACTTAGCTGGATCATAGATATTATATTTCTAAACCACAATATTTTTAACAACTAGAACAGATGTATAGTCTCTGTAACTACTCTGGAGAAATTAGGGATTATATTTGACCAATGAGTTAATAAATAAATACATTAAAAATGTGTATAAAATGAAAAGGAAAACTTGTGCACAGAAAGACAAGAAACACTATCAGTTCAGAGGCATGTTCAGTTTAGTACTGAAGAATTTGTACTTCATAAGTCTGAAGGCTAAGGGATGGTTAAACTGAAGACACATCTTTCTAACTAAACTGGAATCCTGTCAATGGCTTTGATTAACTGATGTCCTCTCAAGTTTGTTGCTGGCAGTGTTTTGAAAAATGGCAATACTAGGAAAGAAACTGATTGTATCTTTCTATTAAGCAGAGAACTGTAGAAGAATCTCTCAACCTTGCTAAAAAAGGTCGACAGGGAAGCAGTGCTGGGATCTGCAGCTTCCAGCTCATTTCATCCCAAACAGGTTTCCTGGGACTTGGTCAAAGGCTTTCCCCAAAACCTGTTCTTATTTTGGTAAGACTTTCTGGAACTGGAGGTGTTTCAGAATAAACATATTTAGTTCAATAAACCAAGATTTTTTGACACAGATAATTTGTCAGAAATTTTCTTAATCTTGCACACCTTGCACATAGTTCTAAGTATGGAAAGGACAAATGTACAGATCTGAAGCTTTTCCATGTGAGGGCTTGTTTTTTTTGTCTATAAATAAGTATAGTGCAAATTATACTAGAAATACCAATTACCAAAATAACCTTTTTGATTTTTTAAAAGTAGAGAAGTTATCAGGGACATTCACAAACAAATGCCTTTACTAACTATACAACTTGAATTGCAGAAGCTTTTAGAAAACTAGTCAAACCCTTGCACCATTACATTCTTTGTTAAAGGCAGTGTAAAATGCTCTAGACATGAAAGAATATATTGTTTTATAAAGAATAACTAATTATTTACATTTTTTAATGCCATGGGTGAAAATAAACAAATTTTTTCCTTAGAATTAGTGCTAAAAAAAGAAACTATTGGAGGGACAGGGCCATTAACGAAACAGGTATCCCGTCCATGAAGACAGATCAGGATTAAGGAGGTGTAAGTCCATTAGATCATTTTAGATGACTACAGAAGCCTTCAGATGGGGATGAAGCCATGCGAGAGAAATCCACTTCACCATTAACTACAGTTAGAACTCAGATTCTACAGCAATTTCCTGAGTAAAAATCGTAAGACCTGACCAGCACAGATCCTTGAAATTTAAGTCCATTTTTAGTCTTGTACCATACCTGGTATATGTTGGGTAGAATCTCTCACTGGAAGAAACATTTTTGCCATGCCAATAGCAAAGTTGCCATGCCATAAAAAGAACATGAGACTATCCCCTAGTCATTTGGTACCTTGTGTAACTTTTGATGGCACATTTAGCACTATGAAAGTGTTCTATGAATCACTTCAACACTGGGCATAGTTTTCTGGTTCTTTAAAATCACTTCTGCATCAGACAACATTAAAGTAGAAATAGATAGTTAATCTTTAAAAACCCTGGAATTAACCGATAAAGCACTGCACTGTTTAGAGGCAGATACATATAAAGTAGAAAGTACACTTTAGGTTGTCTATGTATTTCATTTAGATAACAAACTGTAACCATGCTGATAGGATTTGCTTGCAGAAATCCATTTGTAGGACAAAATCCACAGGCTGGATATTACTTTTCTTGAGAGAAATCTGGATGGTGGGATTCATCAGTCTCTATATGCCCATCCTCTTCTCGCAGGCTACATTCACGCTTAGACATTTGTCCTTGCTGTTCCACGACTCTCTGGTGCTTCATCATTTTTTTCAGAACGTGAGTTTGTAGCTTTGTGCCTAGGAATTTTGACTTTCCCTCCCTAGCCTGAGAAGTGCAAATGTCTCTGTCTAGACAATAAATAGGAAGTGCTATACTCACTCCCAAGATCTACATTTAAGGGAATCATTGACTCCTTCGGAGGTAATTGCTTACATGTAGTTAGTTACATGCAAACACAAAATTCATATAACAATACTTTGACAATCACACTTTGTAAAGTCATGTGCAAGAAAATAATGTATGCAGTCCATCAGATTGTCTTTGAGAATGAGCACAGCAGTGAAAATACTCTTTTGGGAGTGGTTAGAGTCTTGGAGTAAGTGCCTGCAACTCTAGATCTGAGATATATTTTGATCTTTAGGTTTTCTATGATACATAAAAAAATCAGAGTTAGACTATTTTTTTCATGAGCAAAGAAAGCCTGAACAATATCAATCTCTTAGGGTCCATATGAGCTAATTTCTTAGAGATCACTACCAGTAGTCTCAGGAGTACTAACATAATTCCTTAGGATCATTTTCAGAGTTTAACATCAGTTTACATGAAATAAGGTTAATTTACAAGTTTTTCTTCTCTGGTATGTTCTATGCCTTAGTGCCCTTCAGAATTTTGCTTTAAATTGCTGCTACCCCTGCTTTAAAAGCTAAATATCAGAAATTTTGAAATTACTATTTTAACATGAACTTTTCAATGAAAAACATCAAATTTGTGTGGGTCAATGCACCCATATGAAACAAAAATAGTCTGACATATCATTTGCTTGCAGGAATAATTATTATAAAATATAAGTCAATGCATACCAAATTTGCTAATTTAGCCAGTGTGTTAAAAAAGGGAAAAAAAAAATCAAAGCCTTAAGGCTAGAATTTATTCAGTAGTGTAAACTTCTAAAGTAGGGGGAAAATCTTACCCATGACTCTGTTGTTACTTTAAGAAGGCCACCAGGGAGCTGGAACTGCAGAGGGCAATGTTCCCACTTCCCAAGGTGTCCTGGCTGTGTGTGAGGAGCCAGGCTATTGCAGCTGCCTCAGCCCCCTCTCCTGGCAACAGGGATCCTCCAGACACAAGGAGATGAAATTTCGCAGCGTAAGAGGCAGCACTTTCAGCACAATGAACAAAGAACCAAGAGGAAGAAATTGATCCCAACTCTGACACAGGTTTCCTTTTTCAGGACTGACAGGTCACAGTGGGACACCTCACTTGTGGGTATCAAGCTCCAGAGGCTGGAAGGGCTGCACAAGCTGAGTGGCTCTCAGAAGAGTAGGTGGACACAAACAGTCACAGAAATATTGGCTTAATGTATTCTGTTTACCCATACTGAGAGCATGACACACACAGAAAGTTTCTGGCAATTAAAAAATGAGTATTAGTAAAGTGCTATGTAGACACAAAGATTCACTATTCTTTTTAGAAAGCCTTCAGTGTCTGGGGACCCAGAAACTTCAAGAGCTCCAGCTGTCTTTAGCACCATTACATGCAAAGCTTTTCCAAATTCTGGTGAAAGAAAAAAAGAATGCCTTCCTAAAAGCTGCTGGACACTGCAGCAAGTGCACACATGGAGTAAACAGCGAGCAGGACAAAGAGTGGTCCATCCTGACAAACACTGCAGAGCCATTATTCTTGCTTTAGCTGCATCTCTGGGCCAGTGGATTACACCATTCATGGCCTAAGCACAGAAGCAGACAAAATAAATTAATAAAAATAATCCCTTTGTCCTTAGATCTACATAACAGGAAAAAAAGGAGACCCATTGTCCTTCCTTAAGATGTTTCCCTTAATTGCTACCTTGTGTGACATGAAAATATGGTTCTCTGAAGTCTGTTTCAAACCCATGCAGTTATAATTTTGAAAATGCAATGCATTCATTACAACTCAGTTGTTAATGTTCTCTTCTTCAGAGTGAAACTCAGAACAGAATGACTACCCAGATGAGAAACACTTTTGCCAAACACAGTAAGTTCAGGTTGGTCTCAGTAAAATTATTTCTGAAGAGAAAAATACTAAAGATCTATAAATACACATATCTATATATTTAATATGTAGCTATTTCCTACATAAACTGGCATATAGAGACTACAGATTTGCTAAATAAACAGTATTTATAATTTGGAAAAAAAAAACAAAAGAAGTTTTTTTTTAATGAGTGGACAGGAGTTAAACTTTGTCACTTGGTTTAAAAATACTTCAAGAAAACAATAGTTTTGAAATATACTCAGTATTACATTTAATATGTCACATTCTTTTAACAAAGTTGGAATCTGGTAACAAAAAAAATTATTAGTTCCTGAATTTTCTCTTCAGAGACTAAGATTGGCAATGATTTCTAAATTTTTGCTGAAGTACATATGTATCAATTTAATTATAACATTCTGGTAATTTAGCTCCAATTTTACTTGAAAATCAAAACACATTGCTGGTTTTATGGCAAGGAACACGTACCATACCCCCCTGCACTGCACAGAACAATGACAAAACAGAACAAAATGACCAACAACAAAATTAACCAACAAAGTGCTCTTTATGCCGGTAAAGGTTCTTATAATAATAATCAATTAATAATAATTAATAAATAATAATAATAATAGTTGTTCTAGCTTGAATTCAGTTGTCTATCCTCCAAAGCTACAAAAAAGGCATTTTAATCACATCTCTTTGCCCTCAAAACCCCCTTCTTTTTGTTGAAAAAATATGTGAAGAGAGAGGTGTGATTATAGCACACAGAAAATCTATACAGAGGAGACACTACCAGGTAAGCTAATTCAGGTCACAAGGTATATCATATATTTTGCAACAGTATCTTTCCTAAAAATTAGGGAGATCCTATCTCAGGAATTATTCAATTTTCTGGAAGAAATTTAGTACAGCATAATACCAAAACAATGTTTCGGAAATGATTTGGAAATGATTTGGAAATGATTTGGAAAATTCCTCGAAGTTATGCTATCAACACTTTTTGTTTCAACTGTGTGCAGAGGACTGTATTTAAGCAGAAATATAAATGTTAGCTTACTATTAATAACAGCCACTGTTTTAAAAACAACTGATTCTTTTAAGTTATATTACATCCCAATAAAGTGCTGAAAAGTTAAATTTCATGAAACTGAAAAAAACAGCATATCCTGTTACAACACCAGTGGGAAAAAGAAGTGGAATTCAATTAGATGTCTTATGTAGGAATCTCCAGTGATAAATCAGACATTGTTTGTTAATCCACAATAAGTATATCATCTGGTTAGGAAAAAAAAAAGAAAGGAGTGTATGACAAAAGAACAGAGGCAATTCTACCTCTGTATTTGGAAACAGCCCCTGGAAAATCCTCTGTGCACTCATGGTGAGTGGAAGTCAGTCAAAAAGATAATTGTTTCCAGAAAAAAAGGTCACAGGAACACAATTTCTGGAATCAGTTTCCCATTTTACTTGCCAAGACTGTGGAAATCACTCAATCTCTGGTCTCTAAGGGAATGACTTTCTTATGGTGGCCAAAATCCTTACCCACCATGTTTTGGCTCTTGGTAGGATGTCCCTTCTGTCTATGCAGCTGGTGTTCTGAGGTTTTGAAAGTATTTTCTGCTTATGACGTAATGAAAGTGATGTCTTTCATACTGTGATCTCCAAGAGCTGATGACCATGGTGAGGTTGTATTTTCTCCAGTGGGTCCTTCAGTCTCAGTCCCAGCAAGACTGGGAGATCTGTCACTGAGTGTTGTGGTTGCCTGCTGGCCCACATGCTCAATGTCATATTTTTTTTTCTCCTACAATATTTGGAATCCATTCTTTGTCTCAAGACCATTCCTAAATGAAATAGCCCATTAAATCCTCTTATACTTCAGATTAAGGTGATCAAGTTCCAACTGTCGATTGGTAAGGACAAACAAGGACATAAGAAAAGGAACACAAAAGAGCAACTAAAACAGAAGAGGAGAAGGAATTACTGTCTTACAAAGAGAGACCAGAGAAGTCTGAACTATATGCACGTGAGATTTTAAAAAACCTGAAAATTGAGTATGAACACATAACTAGTTCACAAATCTTTAATTATATAACTAGAGAGCTCTCATTGAAGCTGGTAGCGTACTGGCTTAAATGAGGTTTAAAAGTTATTCTTTCACTGACTGAGCATTGAATTTCCAGAATTCATTGGCACAGGAGTTTGTGAAGGTAGATAGTATTTGCAGATTCAAAAAAGATCAGAAATTTATTAACAAGTAGGTCACTAAACACATAGAAATGTATACTTTCCACTACTTCTATTATAAAGATTGTGGGTGCTAGATAAATCATGAAATAAAGTGTCTAAAATCATTGTCCAGGTTTGCCTAATATTTTCATCTCATTTTGACTTTTTTTGAAAGAGAATATTGCATGATATGAGTAATCATGAACCAGTTGGACATTTCAGATGTCCCTGCATCCCTGTTCAACCTCTGATCCTGTACCATTCTCAGGGCTAGACTACTATGTTACGCACCATGTAAAAATTTGTCAGGTATGATGCAGAAATTCCAGAAAAAAAGTTCCCTGGCTATGTTTAATGTAGTAATACAGACATGCCACTGCTGGGTGGGTTCAAATGATGCAGAGAGCCCGTCGTGTAGACTGGAAAGCTGCGCCCACCGGCGCTGCTTCCAGCTCCTCTTCACAGGAGTACGAGGAGGCTAAGAGCAGGCGTGCTGGAGCGGCAACTCCACACCTTGTGGAATAAGCATGGCAAAGACAAAGAGATGTTTCAGAGGGGCCTCCTCCGTACAGCGGTTCGGGTTTAGTGCGAACACGTACAGGAGGAAAAAGGCGAGCACCTGAACAGGCAACACACTTTTAAAATCTAGGGAACAGAGGCAGAACGCTGACCCAAGCCAATCACTGAGAGGATGGGCAGGACACGGCTTGACTGGCAGGTCGCCAGCCCAGTGAGAACACGATCCGCAAGCATGTGACCTCTGGAGCTGGCTGGCCCCAGGTGCGTGAGGGAACGCCAGGTCTCTCTGCCGCCGTGTCCGCCAAAGAGGGGCAGCCTGGGCAGTGCCGAGGCAGCAGCCACCCCAGCTGCCGGAGCGTGGCAACCTGGGCTCCGTTCCAGCAGAGGCGGCCCCAGTGTGGGGTGGCACAGCACAGACACGGGGCTGCCTCGCCCAAGCAGGCAGCGGCAGGCTCCCGCGGGACCGTGCTGTGTCAGGGGCGCTGCAGCACAGACATACTTAAATGAAACAGTATTCAGAACTTGAAGAAAAAAGTAACTTCCCATATTTAATTCACATTGCAGTCATTAACTAAAAACTTTACTTTCTTAATTCATGATGCAGTTCATGTGGAAGATAACATTAATTTAGAAAGAATTACTATGTAAATACGGATTTCTCTTCAGTTATCTAATTCATTTGCTGTTTTACATCTGTATGCTTTGCCAATGTATTGTAAATTTTCCAAAATTAGGTATAATGTTTAGACATACAGAATAATATCTAATTATTTAAAGATTCACTTTCAATATAATAGATTAGTAAAATGTATCAGCAGATTAATAGAAGAAAAGTGACACTGATTATCCATATTGCTGCTTGATAAAATCTGATTTTGCCTTGTTATTTTTGAAGATTGAAATACATTGAATTTAATTTTGATTAAAAAATTCTTATTTTATTAGACAAAGGATCTTGTAACAATCCCAGAATCACATAATCAGAAATTATTACACAATATTATAACAATATAATTGATGAATTCACTCTTGCCTGACAAATATTTCAACTCCATTACAATAATTCCCTAAGGTCTTTGATGTTGTCATGTATCTTTGTTGTTTCTAGTGATTATCCACCCCATTTATATCAGCAATTTAAAAAATCCTGCAGTTTTATGTAGTACTCATAATAAATTCCCATCCCATTTCATTTTTCTAGGAAAAACAGGCTCCAGCATCACAATGAGTAGATTCAGACTTTACCAGAAATCTCTTTGTGCATATCATCACTCTACCTTTGGTGCATGCATAAAGTCCCTATTCAAGTCCTCCCTGACACTCATAGAGATTCTATATAAATTAAAACCAAATCTCATTTGCTGGTATTTTCCCATATTGACTTTGAAGATAATAGATAGGTTAGCTAAGAAAAATTAAAATAAACACTTAAGTCTCCTTTAAACTCTGAGGATATCACAAGGTATTTTGAACAACTTTAAAAACCTTTTAAGTTATCTTAATTGGGGTCCTAATGAGGGGGCTAATTAGGACCCATTATCTCTCAAATTTCATATACAAACAGGGAATTGTACCATTTTCGTTATACTGAAACACTAGATTTGATTTTATTTATTACTTTTTGTATGCAATAGCATGCATATGGCTGGTATGTTCCCTGTAAAAAAAAGTCCCACCAAGAGGGGTTTACTTTTCACTGTTGTTAGATGATAACAAAGGAGAAAGAAAGCAGTCAAATAGGCTGTGACATTAAAGAACTGGGAGAAATGCAATTAGATAGGAGGCAGCCTGGTCAGCAACCTTGGAGAGACTATTTGTCTAGGCTGGAATAAAGGACTCATTCAAGTAGGTCATCAAGTGTATGACATGTATAGTAGAAATAAACAAAAAGTGATGAAAGTAGCACTGAGATGATGGCAATCAGAGCACAGAGCATGTGCATAGAGAATGAGAGAGATGTAAGCAGAGGCAACAACAATGCAAGCCCCGAGGGAGAGCATAAAATGTTTCTGATGGCATGTGATAACACAGGAGGCTGGATGGAAGACAGCTGTAAAAGAAGGAGAGAAAGAAGCTGCTAGCGTGGTACAGTGACATGCAGGAAAGATTGAGGCTCACTGAAGGCAGAGAGCGCCAAAGCAAAAAACAACATGTCCAAGAGCTAGCACAGGAGAGAAAAATGAGAAGTGTCACCAGCTGCAGAGTGAGAGGCAAGGACCCAGGAGCTCTGGCACTTCCCTCAGTAGCAGTGGTCTTCCTGCAGAGGTGAGGTCTCCATGCAGGATAGGGTGTAGCTGCGCTGCTGGGACGCGCTCTGCCGAGGGCTGGGGACAGGCCCGAGGGCACACGGCGTCCTGCACTGGCTTCCCCTGGTGGTACGGGGGCTGGCTGCTAAGCCGCAGC
>VZRZ01006726.1:143142-159100 GCA_013398175.1 Climacteris rufus | reverse complement strand
AGGGGGACAGGGTGAGCCCGGGAAGGGGACGGGCAGTGCTTGGGGCCCTTGTGTGGGGCTGTGGGGTGACAGTGCTCTGTGGTGGGGACGGAGCAGGGGGGACCTGTTAATGGGAAGAACCAGAGCAGCAATCTGGCTGTGGGTCGCTCAGAAGGGTGGCTGGGGGATTTCAGTGTTGAAGTTTCTTTGGGACGGGGGTCTGTTGGAGGTGTGGGTGGGAGCACGTTTGGGCTCAGGAAGAGGCTGCTGGAGCAGCCCATGTCATTGAGCTCTCCCGAGTCACCTCAGGACTGCTCCTCCTTGGAGGCCTCACAGAAGCTCTGGCATCTCCCAGTGCTGCTCCCACAGCCCTGTGGGCGCTCGGATGGCACCGAGGGTGGGCAAGGACTGGCCTTGCCACTGGAGCAGGGTGCAGGATCCCATTGACCGGGGGAGCTGGCCCTGTGCTCCGGGCTCGGTGCTGAAGTTCCGCTCCTGTCAGGGAGGCAGACCCACGTTCCAAGCACCGCACAGATCTGTGCAGCTGAGCATCGTGTTCCCCTCGGGGCTGCAGCCTCCTGGAAGCAAAGGCAGAGCAGTCACAGGGAATGGGAACATCCTCATTCTCTGGGGGGATCCCTCCTGCCTGCTCTGGCCACGGGTGGGACTGGGGAGCGTTCGACCCTTGGGGAAAGTCGCTGGATTTGAGGCATCTCCTCACCCAAGGAGCAGGGCTGGCAGACTGGGCCCTGTTTATCTGGGCTGTGGACATAGCCTGCAGGAAGGAGCAGAGGAATGTGGGGCTGGGATCTGCCTCTTCCCTCAGCGGCTCAGCACAGCTCCAACTCGGGGATTTTTTTTACCTTTTCATAACCATCGTCTCTGTCAGGGCAAACAGCGCGAGGCTGCAGCTGAGGGGCAGCAACCTGCTCATCCCAGAGCATCCTGTGGGGCCAAAATACGTGTGGTGAAAAGGAATCAATCGATCCAGCGTCCTCAGAGGCCAAGTTTGGCGGTCTCTCAGGGTGAGATGTTGTATCCCCAGAATTTTCTGCTGCAGACACGGCTGCTTGCGCAGCGTGAGGAGCCTCGGTTGGACTCGGTGTCTGCTGCAGCTTTTCCTGGCTGGGTGAGGATATTGAAGGTGCCCAGAGCGACACACGACATTTGAGGCTGATAACATCAGCTGATAGCATCAGAGATGGGGAGCGAGCTGGGCTGAGCTCAGGGAACAAATCGCTCCGGGCCCCTGTTTTCCTTGCCTGGCTGGTTCCTGCCAATAGCGCCGGGGAACGGCAGAGGCGTTGGCAGGAGGATGAAAGGCCGAGGAAGGGAGAATTGCCCTCCTGAGATAAGCTGGTGAGTGCCCCCAGCTCTGATGCCTCGGAACAGGATCGCAATGAAACCATTAACACTCCCTTTTGATTCCCTGCAAGTCAAAGTGACTTCTGTGCCGGCTGCCCCGGAGCTCCTGGCGTGGTCAGAGGGCAGCGGCGATGGTGCAGAGAGATGATTTAGCAGCGTGGAGGTGGGAGAGACCGTGCTGTGCTGCTGGAGCAGCTCCCTCCCGGGTTTTTGGGCTCCTTGAACTTTGCCAAAGCAGTTTGCGTGAGGCGTTTGGAGATGGGGAGGGTGGGAAGGTGGCCAAGCTCAGCGCTCCATCAGAGGCGCTGTCTCGGTGTGAATGGCTTTTCAGAGGAGCCTCAACTTGTGCTGGAGCTTGGGGAAAGTGCCAGTGTGAGCCCACCAGCATCCAGCCCAGGACCTGCAGGAGCATCCTGGCTGCAGCAGGGAGCACATCGGCCCCGTGGCTGCTGCGGAGAAGTTGGTGTCTCCTTGTTGGGGGCACCTGGAGCTGGGAGCCAGCCCTGGGCATTGCTGACGTTGCCGTTTCCTCTTGTCAGGGACGTGTTTAAGGTGAAAAAGTGAAACAGCAGGAGGTAAGAGATTAAGAGATTAAATACGATCGAGCCCAGGTTGAAGTAGGAGCTGACTCAGTGGTGGTGAAAGGAGGAATGGGGTGGTTTTCCCCCAAGAGCTGGGATTTCCTGGCTCTGCCAGAGCTCCCTTTTCACTGCAGTTCATGGGAACCTGGCTGTCAGCAGCAGAAACCCAGTTTGCTCTGGGCGAGGCGTTTCTTTGGCCAGGGGTGGTTTGCAGGCAGAGGTGCTGAGCTTTGCACCTCCTCCAGCCGCTGCTGTGGTGTTGCTGGGGAGGGCTGGGAATGCCGAGGCTTGTGGCTAACCCGGGTTGGGTGAACAGGGAGGTGGAGGTGGTGATGGCAGAGCTCAAGGGCAGGCTGTGCTCTTCCAGATCCGTGTGTGCCATCACCGCTGCGTCTGGGCATCTGCTCCCTGCCTCCCTGGAGACTGCAGGTGCCCTTGGCAGCAGCGCTTCCTTCCCCAGTGCGCGGCAGCCGCTCGCCGGAGCCTGAAACCCCCAGCCCAGCCCAGCCCAGCCCAGCCCAGCCCGGGGTGCTCGGAGCGGGAAGGGCACGGCCCCGTGCCCGTGGCAGGGCAGGGGCAGCGTGTCCCTGTGTGTCCTCAGCCCGTCCTTGCCCCGCTGCCATCGCTGCCCGGCGGGCTCTGGGCGCCCGGTGCCGGCAGACAGACGGACACTGCGGGCAGGCGGCTCTGCTGCGGCTCTGCCGGGCTCTGCACGGGCTGAAGCCCCCGGCGGGGCTCTGGGGAGGTGAGTTGGGCGGCGGCTCCGTGCCCGGGGCCGGTGTGGGGCTGTGGGTGGTGCCGGGTCCCGGCGGGACCCCGGCTGCTGTGCTGGGAATGCCGATGCTCGGCGCCGCAGCTCTGCGGTGCGGCCGGGCACTGCCCGCCCTGGGGGCGGCAGAGATGGAGCAGCAGAGAGCTGGGGAGAGGGGGATGGAGCCTGTGGGGAGCTGCCGGGCCCTGGGAAGGGCTGGGTGTTCTCTCCAGAGCGGCGTTCCCGCTGGTGCTGTCCGCAGCGGCTTGCGGAGCGCTGACCTTGCTGCAGCTGGCTGCATCCCTGCCCTGCACAGCCCGTTCCCAAAGAAACAGGTCTTTGGGTTTCTGCCCCACTTTGCTCTGTCTAGACTCATCCCAGATCCCTCTGGATCCCCTTTTTGGTATCACCTGCAGCTCTGCCAGGCTGGGGGATAAAACACCTTCCCCTTCAGGCTGCCAGGGGGATGCGACTGCCCTTGTTTGTCCTGACAGAGCTCCTGGAGTTGTTTGTTCTTCCTCTCCCTTTAATTTAATTCCTTAGAATGGAAATGGGCTGGTCATAAATCCTGTGTGCCTTTGTGAGCCTCTCTGGGGCCGTGGCCACCACCTCCTGCCCCACTGTTCCGCAGGCGCCGCGCACCCGGCTCTCCAAATTCCCTTGCCCAATTCTTCGCTTCTTTGGCTTCCTTGCTCTGTCACTGCAGTTTTTCCTTCTCTTAATGAGGTGCCTGGGCTGAGATGAGTTGAACAGCTCATGGTCCTCTGTGTGGCTGTCCTGAGATGGGTCTGGCCTTCTGTGGAGTGCAGGAAAACCGTAATAAGTGGGGAAAAAAAAGCACAGGGGTGTTTGGAGAGGAGATGAATTAGTGGAGCTTGGAGCAGCCAGGTCACTCCTGGTGCTGTGTTAAATGATAGAATCCAAATTTTTTAATAAGTCACTCCTGGGCCCTTTCTATTGTTTTGGTATTTTGGAGGGTCTCCCTGCTGTCCATAGGGGAGGCTTGTCCCGGTGCCCCAGCACTGCTGCAAGGCCAGAAGATGCTTTGTTGAATTATTGAACCAGAGGGCAGGAAGAAAGGAGGTTTTGGGGGTCTGAGGGGCAAAAACAATCTTCAAAACCATGTGCCAGAGCCTGTGGCTTCTGCTTCCCCCTTCTCCTCCTGCATCCCTGAGGGAGGCTGGGTTTCCACTCTTGTGTCTGTCCTTTGGAGGTGGGAGAAGAGTTGGATATTCATTCTCCCCAGCCTGCAGAGACATCCCTTGTCATCTTTTGATGGCGTGGGAGTGGAGACCACCCATCCTGGGAGCCCCCTTCCCACCTGGGCAGCCAGGTCTGGAGTGTGGGAAGAGTGCTGGGGGCAGGAGCACAGTGTTTGCTTTGACCTTGTCCAAAATGCCAGGCTGTCTTCTGCTGGGGACCAGCCTACCACAATAGGTAGGGAACAGTTGGGAACAGTTGCTTGCTTTGGGAACAGTTTTCTCTGTGCTTTCCAGCCTGTGCAAACGTTGGAGTGAGTTCCTGTGCTCCCTGCTAGAGGCTGAGGGTGTTTGGCTCTGGAAATCAGATTTCCAAGGTCAGGTTGGAGTTGGTCCTTGGCAGGTGAGGCTCCTGCCCACGTTGCTCCTCTGAGGAGCTGGTGAGTGCCTGACCCAGCTGCTGGAGCAGGGAAGGTGTGGGACTTGAGCACTCAGCTGAAGGGATTTGGACGTGCCTGGCTGTGTTTTTATCACCAGGAGGTTCCTGTGGTTTGCAGAGGGCTCGTTGTGTTTCCTGCTGAGCCCTTTGGTCAGAGCTGCTTCTCTGGGGCCTCTGGCTCACCTGCACTCAGCACATGGTGGTGGCATTCCAGGTGACTGTCCTGGGACCTGCCATGGCCCCGGGGGCCCGCGGTGCGAAGGACCTTGTGCCAGAACTTCTCCCAGAGTGAGACTCCTGGTGAGCAGTGGGGTGGGTCTGGGAGAAGGATCAGGCAGTCCCACCAGGGAGGACCATCATGGTGCCACCTCAGCAGGGAGTGTGGAGCCCCTTCCCAGGGGACCCTCGGCGGTGCTGGAATCCACTCTGCCCCATCCCTGTCTCCCCCATCGTCCCTGCAGGCTTCCCTGGCATGGTTATCCCTTAGGAATGGGTGCTGTGGGGCATCTTGGCTGATGGTCCAAAGGTCCAAAGTGAAACTGCCATGATTTGGGAATGATTTGGGTTGGAAGGGACCTTAAGGATCACCCAGTGCCACCCCTGCCATGGCCAGGCACCTCCTACTGTCCCAGGGTGCTGCAGCCCTGTCCAACCTGGCCTGGGACACTTCCAGGGATGGGGCAGCCACAGCTTCTCTGGGCACCCCGTGCCAGGGCCTCTCCACCCTCACAGGGAGGAATCTGGGCTGGTTTTGGGCAGCTGATCTCAGCCCATGGGTTCTGTGCCTCTGGGAAAGCAGGATGTGGCAGCCGAGGCGATTCCTGCCTTGGGAAGCCACCCCCGTTGCCCTGTTGAGTTGGGCTGCTTGAACTGTGAATTTTAATTACACTTTGGGATCAATACGGTGGCCTTGGTAACGAGCTTATTGCTGCTGCAGAATCTGTTTACTTCAGGTTGGTGACAGCCAAAGGACTGAGGTGGCCGAGGACATGATGTTCCAGCTCCTTGAACAGGCTCCATTGTCACTCGGGGAGGCTCCCCAGCCCTCGGAGTCGGGCGCAGCTTCCCCTTGGCTGCCCCCCCAGACCTGGAGCTGGCTGGCAGCGCTCCTTCCTGCCTGGCCCAGCAGCTGCCAGTCCTCAGGAGCTGGGATTTGGGTGGGGGCTGCTGCAGCCTGGGTTATCTGCAAGGTGTGGCTGGAGGGAATGGTTCTGTCCAGCCTTTTGCAGTGAGAGAAGTGGGCAGCCTGGAAAGGGAGGGTGCTTGGGGCTCTGCCTTCCCAAAATTCTTGGTTTGGTGTCTTCCTTCCAGATGAGGGTGAGGTTCAACCTGTGTGTGCTGTTTTCTGTCTCTCCTCCTTTTGCCTCCCAACAGGAGGCAGATTTCACACATTCCTGCACTGTGGGAAGAGTTTTGCATCCAACCTGGGCCTGTTTTGGAGTGAGAACATCTGGCTGATCCCTGTTGACCTTGGAGCCGTCAGCATCTTGCAGGCAGCACAGTGTCTCCTGCATTAACCCCTTCTCCAAATATTCTCTCAGTTTGCCATCCCCACAGGGAAATCACTTTTATCTCTCCTGCCTCCTTGAAAAGAAAGGGCCTTCATGGAACCAGCCCTGTTGGCTTTGCTCTGACACCAGTCAGTGTCGAGGAGGGTGATGTTTGTCCATCCTGGTGGGGATTCCTTGGACTCCTGAGCAGGGAAGAGCCCCTGCTGAAGCCTGAGGTTTCTGCTGCTTTGCCTCTCATCAGAAGAATCGAAATCCAAGTCATTTCCAGGGCTGAAAGTGGTGTATTGGTAAATGAGGAATGGGCAGCTTGAGTGGAGACACCACTGTGAGGGGCCTTTGGGAGTCAGGGCAGGGACAGGATGGATTTCCAGTTTTCCAAAACAAACAGGCTGCTCCTGTTTCCATGCTGATCCTGCAGGGTGTTTTCCCTTAAAACCATGACACAGGGATAGAGGCCAGCTAAGGGCAGCTGAGAGTAGCCAGAGTCTCTCCTGAGTGGGATTTGCTCTTTTGGTCTCTTGAAAGACCAAGAAAGGTTTTGGAATGCTGACATTCTCCAAGGCAGTTTAGGGGGAGAAGAGGACATCCAGAGTGCCAAGTGGAGCAATTCCTTCCCCAAAACACGGGGGCTGCTTTAGGATTATGGAGCAGAAGCTTGGGCTTCTCAATTTGGGGTTTTTTTGTGGCCAACCCTCCCTCCAGCCCATGAGGTGTTGCTGAACGAGCCCTTTGATGCTCCCAAATGTTCCTTTGGTCTCATACAGCTGTGCTTGGAGAGGCATTTTCTAATTAGTTCAAAAATGGATGCTAATAAAAGCTGATTCCCTCCCAGCTCTGACACACAAACACATTTCCATGGGCTGCCAGCCCTGCCAGCTGGCCCACTGGAGCTGTCAGTGCTCACACTGCCCCATCAGCTGCTGGAAGGGATTTCCCCCACAGCCATGGACCAGTGCAGTGGTTGGGTTGGAGGGGTTCCAGTTCCACCTCCTGCTGTGGCTTCCAAGCCCATCCAGCCTGGCCTTGGGCACTTCCAGGGATCCAGGGGCAGCCCCAGCTTCTCTGGGCACGCTGTGCCAGGGCCTCACCTCCCTCCCAGGGAACAATTCCTTCCCAATATCCCACCTAACCCTGTCCTCTGGCAGTGGGAGCCATTCCCTGTGTCCTTGCAAGGACATTTCCTGCTCTTCTCCATGCACTTGTCCCAGTGTGGTAACTCCAATTAATGCTAATTATCCTGCTGCCCAAACACTCGCTGTGCCATGGGCTGGGTGGGCCCTGGGGATGAATCCAGAGGTGAGAAATGTGGGATGTCCTTAAAGCAGCTGCTGTTTGCCCATCCATGGGGTTCCTGGGGTTAACCTGTGAGGCACCACTGGAGTTCACTGTCCTTAGGGATCCCAGACATTGGACTCTTGCTGTCCCTGCCAGGAAGGAGATATCCCTCTGTGTTTCAGGAGATATCCTGCTCCATTAAAGCCTGGCCCAAGCCTTTGCCTCCCTTCCTGCAGTCCAAGGACCAGATGCCTTATCTGCTGGTGGGGAGCTCTCCCTCTGCTCCTGCTGGAGCACACCTTTGACCTCCAGGTGTTTATAGGGCAGGAGTTCTTCCCAGTTACTATTTAACACTCAAAATCACATTTCTTTTATTGAATCCCTCCTTCCTTTCATTTTTCCTTTCACTGGCATTTACAGTAATTCCCATCTGAAATCCTGTGGTGATTTCCAGCCTGTTGACCTTTGGGATGGGTCCCTTTCTTTCCTGGTGTTTTTTTTCCCCTGCTGAGTTTTGGGATTGATGTGGAAGTCCTCAATTCTCCTCCTGGACTCACAGAAACTTGGTTTGTTTGTTTTTTCCCCAGCGCTTTACCCAACCAGCCCTTCGCTGGCAGTGGAGGATGGAGGTTGGGAACAGGGCTTGGCCAGTTTGCTTTGCCAGGACTTCAGTGCCCTTTTATTTCCTGGTTGGGAGCGGTGTGAAGGTTTCCAGGCAGAGATTTGGCTGTGATTCCTGCTCTGGGAGTTGGCAGGGACAGTGCCAGGCAGGGCTGTGCCTCTGGGGAGAACAGCCTGCCCTGTGAGCCCTCTGGGAGGGAGCTACAGATCCAGGAGCACCAAATTCAATGTGCCTGTGCTTCCCTTCACAGAGCAGCGCCCTCGGGGAGCTCTTCAGCTGTGTTGTCTGAATGGAGCACTTGGGGTTTCTTCTAAAAGTTGGGGGAACCACCAGGAGAAAGCTGTGCTGTTGCTAAGGCAGAAACAGATCCTGGAGCAGAAGCAGATCCTTTTTCCTGAGGGTTGTTCCACTTCCAGCTCTCCCTCAGGTGCTCAGGCTGTGCAGGACCAGGAGATGCTTGCTGAGCACCTCTCCTGCTCCTGCAGCATCCCTGGGAGTGCTGGAGCTGCAGTGGGGGGCACTGCCAGGGAAAATTCCCCACCTTCACCCAGCCATGGGCTCTGGCTGGGGAATCGTTTCTGCTGAGCTAATTCCAACTGGGAATCTGGTGGTTTTTCCATGGGCTTGGCCACAGCCTCCTGTGAATTTGTGCAGCCCTTTGGCATCCAGGTTTGTGCTGGCACGTGCCACCAGAGCTTGGAGGTGGCAAAATGGGATGGTTTGAGTCACGGAGCCAAATCCACCTCCAAACCCTCCCCTTGCCAGTGGGTTGGGGTGAGGAAGGGGAGTGGTCGGGGTGGGAGCCTTACTAATCCTGATACCCCAACCCTGTGCTCTGAGTACCTCATTTTTCCTTTCCTTGCATCCTTAAGGAATGCTGTGATCCAGAAATACCCTTCCAGGTTGGATAACCTCACAGGAGAAGAACCCTAAACCCATCCCTGTCTGCCTTGCTGACTCCCAGCCCCAAAATCCATGTCCTGTTGGATCGTGGAGCAGGAGCTGTGTGCCCCTGTGTGTCCCCTGTTCCCAGCCCAGCCCAGACACCGTTCTGTGGGAACAGGGGCTGGCTCTCCCAGCCTGGAAGGGCAGAGGGGCCCTGGGGACAGGGCAGCCAAGTCCTCTAAACAAACCCAGAGCCCTGGCACGGCCACAGCGGGAACGGGGCCAGCCCAGGGGCCGGCACAGGGACACACTGGGAGCACTGGGAGCCTCTGGCCAGTGGGCTTGGAGTGTCTCAGCCCCTTGTCTGAGGGGGGAAACGTGGCAGACATGGCAGTGGCTCTTTGCTCCTGGTCAGGAAGCTCAGGATCCCCTCTGGGTCTGGCTGGCTGTGGAAACAGCAAGGAAGAGTCCTGTCCCTTCCCCGAGCAGGTGGCTCAAGCAAAGCTGCTCCTCTCTTCCTTTGGACCTGGAATGAAGGAAAATACAGATTATCTGACTTTTTTGCTGGTGAGGCTGAAGATCCTCATTCCCTGGGGTGCCTCTGTCCTCCCTGGCTGCTGCAATGAGTCCCTTCTGCAAATAAGGGGATTAAAACAATTTGTCCTTTAAACACCCAGCCCAGCTCCTCCTGGGGAAAAACCTCCCTGGGAGGGAACAGTCCTCCTGCCCACAGGGAATCCTTGGACACTGACACCTGAAGGTGCCCATCTCAGGGGGGCAAAACCCAGCCCTGCTCCGAGCTGCTGCTCCTGTCCTGTGGGAGTGGGGCTGCTGAGGAGGAGGATGCTCATCTGAGCTGTGAAACATTTATCCTCTGGCTGAATTTCCAGCAATGACAAAGAAATGATGAACTTAAAAGACAGATCACATCAGGGCTGCCCTGGCAGCGTGGGCATCCAGCAGTGCCCTCCCAGCCCCTGCCAGGGAGCTTTGTTTGGGAGAACAGGTTAAATCAGGGGAACTGACTGCCCTGAGCAGTGCTGGCCCTGCTGCTGCTTTTGTGCAGCCAGAGGAAAGGTCCCAGACTCTGGATCCTTCCAGGCTTTCTCCTGGGAGGGCAGGAGTGGGGTGCAGAGACTCTGCTGCTTTCCAGGTGGTTGTGTGGCTGTGGGAACGTGCTCTGCTCCCATTTTGCTGTTTCTCCCTGGACAACTGGGCCGTGTCCTCACATCCACTCGGGATGTGGGAAACTCGGGAGTCTGGAGGGTTTTAGATGGTTCACTGCTTCCTGCTTATCTTGGGTGATGTGTGGAGCCTGCTCCTGTCTCCCCTCCACTTATCCAGGACAGAAGTGGCTGGGAGGGCTCTTTTCCCATGGCTGTGGATGTGCTGATGCTCACGTTGTCCTTAATAAAAAATCATAATAAAGAAGAAAGGCTTGCTGAGGCAAACCTGGGGGTGGTAGGATAGAGCCTGGAGCTGCTTCCCAGCACGTGTCCTTTCCCCTGTGGAGCCTGTGCCTGGATGAGCTGGGTCAGCTGGGAGGTGGTGGATGCTTTCCAAAATCTCCTTCTTCCACAACCTGCTCCTGCTGTCCCCCAAGGCTGCATGGGATGCAATCAGGGATGTGCAGCACAACAAAGGAGCTTGAGCGTCCTCTCTGGACCAATTCTGGGAATGGAAGGAGTGTTAAAATGAAAAGTGGGGTTGTCCTGTGTGAGAGGGACGTGCTGGGCTCATCTGTGCCGGGGTAAATCCAGCTGCATGTACAAATCCCTCTCCCTGGAGCCAGGCAGTGAAATTCTCTTCCTCTCTCAGCTCCAAGAACTGCTCTCTGGGCTGGCCCCTGGGAAAGCCCTTGGAGTCAGCCTTGGAGGATGGCACACCCTGCAGTCACGAGCTGCCACGTTGGTGACACGATGCCAATCTGGACCTGGAATCTGTTTGCCCTCCCTGTGCTGTGATAATTAAACAAACGAGGCTGTGTGTGCTGGGGACACTTGTGCTGCTGGGTTGGGGCTGCACTGCCAGTGTTCCCCTTGCATTTCTCCTCAGAATCCACAGAGAAGCTTATTGAAGTGGTTTTTCAGCTTCCTGGGGGTTTGGGATGCTCTGGGCAGTGTGGCCAAATAAGGTGGATGGTGCTTGGCTCCTCATTTTGACTCTTTTTGGGGTTCTGTGCTGTGTCAGCACGGACAGTTCTTCCTGAGCCCTGCAAAGGGTGGTTGGAGCTGAAAAGCAGTGGCTGCTGTTGGGAAATGGCAGCTCTGCCTGGGAATGGGCACAGTGCTGCTGAGTTCCCAGGGGAGAAAATGTCCTGGCTTGGCTGGTGTGACCGGGAGCAGGCAGTGCCCAGTGCTGCTCTGGGGGAACTTGGCAGGAGATGGTGAATCCTGCTGTTTTCCTACAGAACACATCCCCAAATCCCTGCTGTTCCAAGCAACGAGCTGCTCCTTTGGCCCCTGAGGTCTCCAGCCCCATCTCCTTTTCTGGGGTGGTGATGCTGGACACCCCTGGCTCCATTCCTGTGCAGAGAAATGGGTGCTGCCTTATTTTCCCTCCTTAGCCATGAATTCCTGGGACGAAAAAATATTTGCCTTGCTCTGAAACCCTTGTGCTCCACCCGCTTGGAAAAGCTGCTTCCCGCAGGATGGAGTTTGGAATGGGATGGGATCCCCGGAGCTGGACAGCCCCGATCCCACTGAACAGCAACCCCTGTCTGGGAATGCTGCTCCTTCCAGCTGCCATGATGAGCTGGGGGATTAGGAGATTTTCTGTCTCCTTAATGCAGCTCGGGCTGCACGTGGAGGGCCCCGGTCACGCACGGAGCTCCGGCGCCGCTCCGGCCTCCCCGCGCTGCCGCCGCTGCCACCGGTAACGTCCCGGCCTGGGGGGTGCAGGTCTGGGTGGCTCCTGGCATTCCAGAGCTGCTCCTGCTCTTTGCTGATAATTTTAGCCAGGGCAGATTTTGCTAAGCTGGGGAGTTCAGCTGAGCCCTGGCAAAGCCACGGCGGGGATTACTGGGGGTAATTCGGCGCTTGGTTTGTTTCGCGCTGGGTTTTTCTTTCCCCTTGGGTTGCAGCCCCTCATTCCCGTGTTTCAGAAGTGCTGCTTCTCTTGCAGAGTGGGGCTGGGCCTCAGAGCTCACTCAGAACTCACTCAGAGCTCACTCAGAGCTCAGCACCCACGGCTGGAGCCCTGAAGGGGAGATGGTGTTTGTGCTGTGGGTGTTGTGGGGCTGGGCAGTGCAGTGTCCTTCCATCCCATTCTCTCCTTTCCACTGCATCCCAGATGAGCTGTGCTCCGTGAGGCCATCCAGGCAGCACATTCAGTGCAGGGGATTGCCCTCTTCTGGGGCTCACACATCCTGGGTGCTGCAGCTCAGGCCAGAGCGCTGGGCCTCGTGTTTTTTCCCTCCTGGGTCACCTCTTCCCTGGAAACCTTTCCCTGAGACAGAGACAATTCCTCAGCTAACACTTTAAGCTGTTTTAATGCTAGCAGCTGTTTTATGGGGCGTGTTTTTTATACCCTCTGGTTTGATGAGCTGCCAGAGGAAGAGCTTGGTGTGAAGGGATGGAAATCTTGTGTCCTGAAATTGCTGATATTTTTCCCCCCTTGGAAGTGCCCATGAGCAATACCCTGGCACAGAAGTGGCACAAGCCTTTCCCAGGCTGTCTGGGGAGGATGGATCCAAGCAACAGACCTTGAACAAATTGCAGCAACATCATTCCTTGCTGGGAAGCCTGCCAGCTCCAGCCACACACCCTGAGGATGGTGTTGGTACCTGCCTGGAAGTGCTTCTGCCCCTCTTATCCTTGGAACAGCTCTCCTGTGGGAACGGGGGTCGTGGTGCCTTCTGGATCTTCCCTTTGCTGTCCTGTGGGAATGGGGTTTGTGGTGCCCTCTGGATCTTCCCTTTGCTCTCCTGTGGGGATGGGGTTTATGGTGCCCTCTGGATCCTCCTCCTGCTCTCCCATGAGGGTGGGAGTTGTGGTGCCCTCTGGATCTTCCCTTTGCTCTCCTGTGGGGATGGGGTTTGTGGTGCCCTCTGGATCCTCCTCCTGCTCTCCCATGAGGGTGGGAGTTGTGGTCCTCTCCAGATCCTCCCTCTGCTCTCCCGTGGGGATGGGGTTTGTGGTGTTCTCTGGATCCTCTCTCTGCACCAAATGACCTCAAATTGCAAAACCAAACCTGCAATCTCCATTTATCATTCCCATTCCTTCCACTAATACAAATGAAGGCAGTTTGCATCAGGATCCAACTGGAGTCTGCTGGGAAGTCTGGCCTGGGGAGCAGATCTGGGGCTGTGACTTGTCCAGGATGGAGGAGCTGCCTGGAAACCTTTCAGCAGCAGCACCCACAGGAATGCCTGGGATGCTTGGCTGGGTGTGGTGGTGGATCTGATCGGTGCCAGTCAGTTCCTGGAGGGGATGCTGGAGTCCCACATCCTCCCAGCTGCCCTCCCTTGGGGTGAGCCATGGGTTCCACACCCCCGTGTCCCTTCCCAGGTGGAATACTGTGCTGCTTTTGGCCCATCTGCTGGGATTCTGCAGAACTGTGGCTGCTTATTCCAGCCCAAAAAGCTGTGCTGGTGCTGCAGCCACCCCAGCTCCAGCCTGTGCAGGTTCCTCCTTTCTGGAAAGGATCATTTCAACTAAATAGTTTCATTCTTCTCCCCTCGAAGGCTGTTTTCCACATCAAAGCTTTCAGGGAGCTTTGGGGATGGCTGTGGCACAGAAAACCCCTCCTTGAGGCCACTCTGGGCTGTCTCTTTCCATCATCTTGATGTCTCCAGGACTTCTCTGTGGCTCCCCTGGGTCTCGGGGTGCTTGGTTAATCTCCCTCCCTGCAGTGACGTCTCAGCCCTGCTCAGCCACAGAGGGAAATCCTGCAGCGATGCCATCCGAGGGAAGGGCCGTGCTGGGCTGCTGTGCCAGGCTCTCCTGCCTGGCATGGGGAGGGGGCTGCAGTTGCCTTTGCTTCCCTTCCATCCCTCCTTCCCTTCCAGCTCTATTTCTCTCCCCAGGAGCAGCAGTAAGGCCTTTTGTTGGCTGCTCACCCGGGGTGAGCGCAGCAGCTCAGCAGTTCTGGGTTATTTTTCCTCTCTTTTTGGCCCAACACAGTTCAGTTTGATGATCTGGTGGAAGGTGCTGGAGCCTTGAGTTGCCTCTGGCCAAGACAGGAAGGAGGGGTGGCTGTTTTGGGGGTTCTCTTCCAATGGAAACATCTTGTCCTGCAGAGGAGGCTGAAAGCCAATGCAATGTCAACTTCTTTTTGTTGAAATGTTCTCTCTTGCTGAGGTTTTTTTCCTGTGCTTTTAGTGTCAGTTTTGGAAGGATGTGCCGTGATTTTAACCTGCAGGATGCTCTGCTCCTGGGGAAGAGCCTGGAAGCACCAGGGATCTGTTAGGACCACCCCAGCTTTCTGGCTGCTGCATTTTTGGGCAGGAATTGGCTGGGATCGGTTGGGGCAGGGGCTGTGGGAGCAGGGTTTTGGGCTGTACAAGGAGTGTGACTCCTCAAGGAGCCTCAGGAAGCTGGGAATGCATTAAAGGGGATGTTTCAGGGTGCTCTTTTTATCCTCAGGTGTTTTGTCACGTCTGCTTTAATCTGGTGACAGTTGTTCAAGCAAAGCAGGGGGGTTAATTTTTGGAATCTGTAGCTTTGTATTTGGTGATGATAATTTCTGTGGGTCGAAGGGATCTGTGGGTCCCTGTAGCCTGAGAAGGTGTGAGCCCTAAGGATCACCTCCTGATTTAGCCCTTCTTTGCTTTGCTCCCAGCAAATCCAGTTTGCAGATGACATGCAGGAGTTCACCAAATTCCCCACCAAGACGGGCCGGCGCTCCCTGTCCCGCTCCATCTCCCAGTCTTCCACCGACAGCTACAGCTCTGGTAGGTGCCAGCTCCCTGTCCTGGCCTGTCCCTCTGCCAAACCCAGCAGCACTGCAGGGAACAGGCTGCTCACCCCTGGGGCAGGCTTTGTGCTGCTGTTTGTACTTGGACAGCGAGGGGATGATTCTGGGCCTTCCCAAAGCTCGGGTATTGATTGCCAGTTGATAACCCTGTTACCTCTGGGTTGGTGTAGACAAAAGGAGTGCAAAATGCCTTCAGGGTGTTTGCTTTCCTTAGGAGATTGGTAGTGTGAGCCCTGAGTGAAAGCTGGGAAGAGAAACAGAGCAGGAACCTGAAGGGTGGGAGGTTCCTGGATTCATGAGGCCTGGGCTAACACTCATTCCTCTCCTGCTTTAGCTGCCTCGTACACGGACAGCTCTGATGATGAGGTGTCTCCCCGAGAGAAACAGCAAACCAACTCCAAAGGCAGCAGCAATTTCTGTGTGAAGAACATCAAGCAGGCAGAGTTTGGGCGCCGCGAGATTGAGATCGCCGAGCAAGGTACCGGTGGGGCTCCTGGGCCTGGGGCAGCTCTGGAGACCTGGAGCTCAGGAGTGGCACCTCCCACTCTTGCTGCAGCCTTGGATATCCTCTTTCCCCCCCACATCAGTTAGGATTTGCCAGGAAATGTTGCTGCTGTGTCCCATCTGTTTTCTAGCAGGAGCAGAGCTCTTGCAGGGTTTGATGTTTGGGTGGCTTGGACTGGACAAGGATTTTGCAACACCTTCAGAGACATGAAAGCTGAAAATCCCAACCCCTTCCCTTGGGGCTTGTGGGAAGCTGAGTTACCATTTCCAGTGGGGTGATTGGGTAACTCTCCTTTCCTTTTAGAAGGGGAATCCAGGCACATTTAGAGCAGTTCTTTGAGATGTGGCAGCTCTGTTTCCAAGGTTGGGTGCCACAGGGCTGGTGACTGTCCTTGGGTGCCTTCCCTGGGCAGTGCCAGTCCTAGAGCTCTCCTCACCTCTCTCCTTGTCCCTGGGTGAAGTGACAAATCACACTGGTGTTTTGGTCTTGTTTTGCACAGACCTGCCAGGCCAGGCATGGGGAGTTTTCTCCCTGCAGCACAAATTGTGGGGCTGGAGGTATCCTGGGAGACCCCAAAAGGACAGGAACTGTGGCAGAGAGGGGACCCTGTGGACCAAGCCAGCATTAAAACCTCTCTTCCTTTTGCAGACATGTCTGCTCTGATTTCACTCAGGAAACGAGCCCAGGGGGAGAAGCCTTTGGCTGGAGCTAAAATCGTGGGCTGTACCCACATCACGGCCCAGACTGCGGTGAGTGGCTGCTGTTCCGGGGGATCTGAGGGGGCAGATCAGCCTCTCCTGGGCAAGAAGGTTCTTTCTGTCTTTGGGGTGGGAGGAGGCACCTTCAGTAGTCTGGAAGCATTTTGGAAAGGTGGTGCTGGTGCTGTTTCCCAGGGCAGCGTTCGGTTCCTGTGCCCATCGCTGCTGGCCC
>VZRZ01006726.1:83886-96691 GCA_013398175.1 Climacteris rufus | reverse complement strand
GGGATGGAGGGAGGGATGGAGGGATGGATGGAGGGATGGATGGAGGGAGGGATGGATTAAAGGAGAAAGGGATGGAGGGAGGGATGGAGGGATGGATGGAGGGATGGATTGAAGGAGAAAGGGATGGAGGGATGGATGGGTGGAAAGAGGGATATGAAGGCTGAGAACCAGACAGGGTTAGGTAAGAGCTGAGCCCCGAGGCATTTCAGCTCTGTTGGCTCAGGGAATGCTGCCACTCCAAGTTATTGGGGCTGAAGGCCGAGATGGTCCTGTGGGACACAGGTGGTGAGCAGAACTTGTCCCTCAGGACTGCTCAGGCCCAGGAGGCCTCGGACCTGTGAAGCAAATGCTGCTTCTGGCCTTCCCTGGGGGGTTTGTGCCCGGCCACCTCCGTGTTCCTGCAGTCCCCAAATCCAGCATGGATCCTCTTCCTTGTCAGTGGCTGGGAGGGGCACTGAACAGGGCCAGGGAGCTGAGTGGCCACCCCTGGGGACAACCCCATCATTGCAGTGGCCAAACCCACTCTGGGCCATGGTGTGCCCTCCAAACCATCGTGTCCCACCGTCCCCAGAGCGGATGGGTCCCTGGGGATGCCTTCCCCTCCATGGCCTGGCTGTAGGGAGTGTCACAATTCCTCACTCCCGGCTTTCTCCACACCTTCTGCCATCGGGGTCTCGTCTCCGGCTCCCCGGTGCCCCTGCGCTCCGTCCCCGGCGTGACCTCCCCGACCCGACCCCGAGGTTTCCTTCGTTTCCTTCGAGCTCGGCCAAGGCTGATAAGGGGAACCAGAAACAGCTTTGACCTTTCAACTGCAAATCCCCCTGCCAGCAGCCCGAGCTGCTCCACTTCTCAAAGGCCCCTTGATAGGAAACAAAACCCCCGTGCCACTGAACTTTTGAGGAATTTCACCCCCCAAAAACTTTAGGGCACCCAAAGAAACCCCAGAGGGGCAGGGGGTGGGTTTAACCCTGTGGAGGGGCACGGCCAGCACGAGTGAGGTGTGAGAGGTGCCATGGGCTGAGCAGACTCCAGACAAGGAGCATTTGTGGTGTTTCCTTCCCTTTTCCCTCCCATCCCTCCTTCCCCTTGGGCTGCTGCGCTCACCCCGGGGACCCAGTGAGGGGGAGAAAGGTTCTGGGGACACTGAGCTCCTCCTTTGCTCTTCTCTGAGACCGAGACACCCCTGATGGTGTTGAGGCCTTTACCTCTGCTGAGCCCAGGTCTGGGGATGGACAGACCCCTTGGTGTCCCTGCCCATGGCAGGGGATGGGACCAGGTGATCTTTAATGTCCCTTCCAACCCCAACCACCCTGTGGTTCTATAATTTCAGTGGATGCATGATGTGCCTATGGAAGCAAACCTCCATCCTGGCTTTCCTTCCCAGCTCCATGACATTCCCTGCTCCCTGCTCACACCCTCTGGGTCACGTTGTGGTAGGAAGGTGATGGCTGGAGGTGTTGGAGCTCATTAATTGCTTTGAGCAAGTTAATTTCTAGAAACACAACAGCAGGGGACTCTGCAAAGGGGTTGTGCTCTGCTCCCAGGGGACTGGGCAGCATTCCCGTGTCCCGTTGGATGTCTGGGCCCTGGGAAGTGGATTAAGGCTCTTGGCACCACATTCCCCTCACCTGGCGTGGGGGTGGGCTGTGTGTGAGCCCCCAGGCTGGAGGAGAACAGCGTGCCCAAAGCTGTTCCCAAACACATCCTTGCTTGAGCTTTCCCAGGTGTTTATCAGGAACAACTCCATGGGGTTGTCTCAGGCGATGGGAAGCCTGAATCCCACAGGATCAGGCCCTAAACACCAGCAGGTTCCCTACATTGCCTCTGTTACCGACTCTGTGCTTTCCCTGCTGTTGCTTAAACCCCACTAATGGGATCTGAGCTGGTTCAAAGCCTCGGGAGCAGCGGGGGGGAAGCTCAGAGCAATAAGTGGAGGCGACCTCTGCCAAATTGGAGCAGGAGATGCCTTCCTCCCACTGCCCAGACAGCCCTCAGTGTTTTCCCATTAAACCTCGGTACCCAGAGTAGCTGGGGAAGAAGGAAGAGCCGGGACCAGCCCTGCCTGCACGGAACCAAGGCTGGAAACCTCCTGGATCCGGGGCTGCAGCTGGGAGAGGATAATCCTGGGAGAGGATAATCCTGGGAGGGATCACCCACAGAACCCAGACCCCAGGATGTGATGCCCATTGGAAAGTCAACAGATCCAGGTAATCTGGAGGAAAATTCGTGTTTTGGAGAGGTGGGTCTGGGAAAGGTCACTCTGCGGTCCGGGCATCACCTTCCTCATGGGAAATGGGCAGAATGGGCCGTTCTGGGGCAAAAGTGTTGATTTGTGATTTGTGTTTTTGATGCTGCTCCTCCTGAGCATCTTCAGTGGGGGTTCAGTGGGTGCAGAGCCCAAAGCTGGAGGGAGGAGCTGGAGCAGGACCCACGTGGTGGAGGGAGCTGGGGATGGAACCCCTGGCACGGGGCACTCGGCTCTTTGGCTTTGGGGTCTTGGGGGATCCTGTGGGGTGAGAGGGCTCTGTGGGAGGTGTTTGCATTGGAGAAGAAGTTCTCAGAGCACAGAGACTGAATTTTAGCAGCTTGAGCGAGCAGCATATTTGTGTCTGATGCTGCTAATTGGGGTCATGGAGATCCCAGCACATCCACTGTGAGGGTGGTGGAATCACCCCATGAGCAGGACCTGACCTGCTCCAACAACCCTCCTGCCCTGCCAGCAGCATCTCTGCCTGCCCCTCCATCCTGCCCCGCTCTGGGGTTTTCTCCTGGCCCCTTTTTGGGAGGACACTGCTTGGGGAAGAGGAAGCGGCCCCCCTGCTCCCGGGGCCACGTGTGCCCGGTGGGATGGGGATTAATGGGTCCCAGGCGAGGCTCCCGCTGCCCCTTCCCCTCAGCTCGTGGGGGGAACCAAATCCAATAAGCTGACCCCAGCATGAGCTCAGCAAGGCTTTCCCGGCCCTGACCCCCCGGAGGAGTCACGGTTGTTATCCCAGCAGAATGTCCCTCTCTGTGCCTTCATCCCCGAGGAGCTGGGGAGGGTTATCCCATCCCCTCAGCCCCACTGGGTCCACGCCCGGGGACTGGGAAGAGGATAGAGTTGCACGCGGAGGTTAATGGGCAGCAGGAGCCAGGAGGTTGCTGCAGCATCTTTGATTTGCTCCCCTCCCTCCGGCACTGCCCGCCTGACCTGCAGGGGCGGGGTGCCGAGGATGGAGGCTCAGGGAGGGATTTTGGAGCTCCTGCCCCGCAGAGCATCCCCCTGGAAATGCTTTCCTGAGGAAGAAGGTGCAGAGACTGCTCCGTGTCCCTCCAGCTCGCAGTAATTTCATTAATTCCTTTAATCCAGAGGAGGCCAGACCCCGGGATTCACTGACCCTGTGAAGGCTGTATGGACTTCCAGGCTGGGATCCATCCTTTGATTCCAGCAGGGTCAGCTCCCAGCCCAGCCAGCTCCCCGGATTCACCCCCCACTTTTCCTCAAAAACAGCCACTCCTGGGCAAGGGCACAATAGCTCAGGGCTGGTCAGGGCTGTCCTAGGAAGGAGCGAGAACCATTTTTCTCCCCCAAAAGGGCAGAGATTCCCTCCCTGGGCAGGACAAAGAGCATTTGCTGTAGGAGGAAAAATTCCTCTGGACTCTGCAGGAGTGGTGAACCACAGTGAGATCCATCACCCCACTGCCCTTTGCCTCCTGCTGGGACATCCCCAGCTCCAGGGACCCCACGTGCTGCAGCCTCTCCTTCCCATGGGGACCCCCCATCCCTGGGGGAGGCTGAGTGCCCTCACCAACTCTGCCTTTGGGATGGGGCTTTTTTCCAGGGTTTCTGCTGGACCCACAGGAATATGGGAGGGCACCTGGAGGGAGAGCCCCTGTTTGTTGTTTGAATAAAGATGGAGCAGACAGACCTGGTGTGGAGTAGCTCCTTTTGGAGACCCCGACAGAGGAGCTCTGTCCATCCCTGCAATGGGATCCCTGGAATGGCTCTGCCTCCTGGAAAGCAGCTGCTCTTCCTTTTGGTTCCTGGTTTAGGACAGAGGCTGAGGGATAACAGGATGTTGGGTTGTGGCTTTGGGGCTTCATTTCTTGGAGGCTCCTGCAAACATCTTCCCTCCTGTGTCCTGTCATAGCAGCCTGTAAGAGAGGATGAGGATGGCTCCCTGCCACAGCTCCACAGCCCAGCACAGGCTCATGTTCTCCCCTGTGCCCTGTACCCGCCCCAGGCCCACGTGGTGATGCCAGAAGGCAGGAGGTGAGTGCTGTGCCCTCCCCAAGCCACCAATCCCCAGGGTACCCCCAAAATCCCCCCCTGCAGTGCACCTCAGTATGTTCCACCCAGGGAGGTGACCCCAAGGGGACCTGGGCCTGTCCTGGCAGCTGCTGATCCAAAGGCACCAACCTCCCAGCCCCGTGCTGGCTGCCAGGGCCTCCCATCAGCCCCAATTTCCGTCAGGCCCCGCTGATAAGAGGCTGATCCTCAGCCATGGAAACCCGATGCCCCGGTGTCAGGGAACGCAGCTCCAGGGGGACTGTGGAAATCCGGCTGAGAATGAGCAGATCTTGCTGCTTTCCCTCTTTCCCGTTGCAAAAAATCCCCTTGGAGGATGGATGTGGTCTCAGTGCCGCTCACCGGGGTCGTCCTGGGCTTCATCCCCCTGATCTGTGCTGGCAGTGCTGGATGTTAAAAGCTTCCAGGCACTGCTGCACCCAGTGAAGCACCCTGAGAATAACTGGGTGCTCCTTCTGAGTTAATGGATTCTCTTTTCTCATTGCTGAACCCCAGGGACTCGCGGGTCCCTCCTGCTCCCTGGGATGGGGTGGGGCAGGGATGCTCCCGTCCCTCTTCTCCCCTCATCTGGGGCCTGCCCTGGCCGTGTCCGAAATGAGGAGTAAACCTGAAAATCTCTCTCCCAGGCTGGGCTGGGAGCACATACAGGGAGGTGGTGGGTGCTGTGAGTTTTGCCTGATGGAGGGACTGGTGGGACACTGGTTTAACTGGGCTTGGTGGGGCTGTCTCCTCACACCAGTTCAGTGTTCTCTGCCCAGAAGGGGCCTGAGGAGCTGAGTCATTCCAGCTCATTTATTGCCCTGTTTTCTCACCCTGGGTGTCCCCTGCCCGTGCTGTGACATCCCCGTGCTCTGCTGGCCCTGGGGGCTTTGTCCTCCCAGCTGCTCCTGAATTTGGGGTGCATTTCTCCCTTTTCAGGCATCCCTGTGTTTCAGCCTGGAGCTGCACATCCCACACCTGACTTTGTTGGGATGAAGCCATCTCCAGGTTTTGCTGTCTCTTTCCCAAGCAGGAATTGGTTCAGCTCTGGGACTGCTGGTCCTGGAGGGCAGAAGGAAGGTGCTGAGGCAGGAAAAGCAAACATCTCCAAAAATCCACTCTGCTGCAGGCAGTGCCCTGCTTGGAGATCTGTAAATCCAGAGCTCAGCCACACCCAGAAACCCCACGGATTTAATGGAGCTGGTTTCTAGATTGGCTCATCCCTTTGCCAACCACTGCAGCGATCACACTAAACTGATTTTCTTGAGGAATTCCTTGTTTGGGAGTGCTGGAATCCTCTGCTCTGCTGCCAGTCCAGCGAGGCAGTTTGGCTGCCCTAGGGTGGTTGTTCCCATGGGATTGTGCCTGGGTTAAAGAGCTTTTGAGTTTTACCCCAGAGGAGCTCCAGGGTTTGTCTTTGTAGCCTGGAGAACACGGGGTCCCTGCACTTGGCCCTGTCCCCATTCCCAGGGGCCAGCCGGGCTCTCTGCAGGGTCTGGGGGGTTACTGGCAGCTCCAGGATCGGGTGAGGAATTTGGGATGTGCCTCCCGCTCGTGTCTCTGCCTGACAGAGCCCAGACGCGGGCAGGGCACGCGAGCCCAGAACCGAGCGGGCTGCAGGAGAAATCCGGGCTAAGCAGCCAAGATCTCCAATTTTCCCACCCAAATAAAGTCTCAGCCAGAAACCCGGGCTGCCTCCAGGGCGACGGCGATGCCTCGGAGCTCGGGCGTGCTGGGACCGCAGCTGGGATGCCCCGGAGCGGCCCTGGCGTGGGAGTCCCGCGGGCATCGCAGCCCGGAGGGGCTGGGACAGGGCATGGAGAGGCTCGGGGGGCTCTCCCGAGGCTGCGGGCTCCTCCCGAGCCCCACCGAGAGGCTCCACTGCCATCTAGTGACAACGGGGCCCGGACAGCGCCGGGCCGTGCCGTGCCGTGCCACCGGCCCCGGGTGGGCACCGAGCCCCGGTGGGCACCGCTGGCTCCTCCCGGGGGGCTGGAGGGGGAGCAGAACGGTCTTTCCCTAGGAAAAGGGGTTTCTCCACCCCGACTGATTCCTTCCCTGCAAGGACAGAGCATTTCCCTGCCGTGCTCCCCACGCTGCGGGCACCTGCCCGGGTCGGGTTGGCATCGGCGGAGGGGACGCGGCTTCTCCAGCTCTGCGAGTCCGCACACAGCCTGAGCATCTCCAAACGGGGCTGTTCCGCCTTAAAAACTCTCATTTTCCCAAGGAACTGATGGGAACGAGGTGTCTGTGCAGCTTTAGCTGTAGGTGCCCCATTCCCTGCGGCACCTCGGGCATCCCAGAGCATCCCTCGCTCCTCAACACAGAGAAATTAATTAATGCCTTTAACGTAATTAACACGTTGCAATCCTAAACTGCAGCAGCTGCCCAGCCCTGCAATTTCTCCTTCCAGCTGCCCATTAATGCCTCCCTCCGGGCGATTCTAAAGCAGGAAAAGGCCACAAATCCCAGCCCTGTGCGTGAGGAAAAGGAAGGAGCAGGGCAGAGGGCCCGTCTGCATTGATATAATTCACCCACGGCTTGCTCGGAGCCTGCCTGAACCCCGAATTTATCCTGGTGACGCTTCCACAGCGGCTGCGGGTGCGAAGGTGTGCGTGAGGCTGGGGCGCTGCTTGCTCCCTGATTTTTGGGGTGGTTTCTGTCTCACTCGCTGCTTCACCGAAATCACCGCGGTCGGGTGAGGATGGCACCGACACGCCTCCGACCCGTAATTACCTCCGCTTATGCTAATTGTGTAATTGGGAAACGAGTGGGAAGTGGGGCTGGATTGCTCTCCCCGCTTGGCTGTTCCCAAAATCCCTCCCTGGCCCTGAGGAGCATCGGGAGTTGGTGTCTGCTGAGGGCACCCCTTTCCCATCACCCTTTTCCCTCTTTTAATGCTGAAGTGCCTGATCCTGGGCTTTTATCCCAGCGGTTTTGGCTTCCCCGGGAATACCGGTCTGTGTCCAACCCCCGTGCATCAGATTTCCAGCAACATTCCCTGTGCTGGGGCTGACCACATCTCCCCCCGGGCTGGTGTCCCCAGCGCTCGGCTCGTCCCCAGCCTGACCCTGCTCCCCACGGATAAACCCTCCTGGGACGCTGGAAAAAGGAGTGAGAGGTTCGGAGAGGATGGATGAGGCAGTGAGGGGAGTGCTGGGAGCAGGATTTGCTCTGGGATGAAGGATCCGCCTTCCTTCAGCCGCAGCTCTTTGCTGTTGGTGCTCCCAGCTCGCTGTGTGGAGCTGCTCAGTGAGTGCTGCCTTTGGATGCATTTCCCCACTTTTGCCTGGGAACCCTTCAGGGTTTTTTGGAGCCTGCTGGGCCCCCCCAAACACAGGACACGCTCACTTCACACCCCCTTGGACTCACCTCCGGCGATGCCCACAGCTCCATCCCCATCTTTCGGCTTTACTGGGAGAATTTCCCCCGCTGGGACTGCCCAGCAGCTCCGACACTGAGCACTACCCGAGGCCTAAAGCTCAGCACATCCAGCGCTCGCTGGGTGCAGCTCTGTAGCCGTGGATTTCAGGCTTTCCCAGGGGAGGAATTCCAACCCCGGGCACGGCACGTTTGCTCTGCGGGCAGCACCAATCCCGTTTGCAAATATTGCAGTGAGGGAGGCGCGGCTCCAGGGCTTGTTCGCACCCCTGGGCTTCCCAGCCCACCCCTCCTGCCAGCTCACGCCTCTGGCACAGGGACATCAGCCGCCTTTCCCCTCTGAATCCCAGCCGGTTTTGCAGGATACGAGGTGTCCCCTGTGATGGACAACACAGAGAGCTCAGCATTCCCAGTGTGGAGCACTGGAATCCTCCTTGGGCGCACCCTGCAACCCCCCGGTGCCAGGATGGGGGACCCACAGCTCTGCTGCCTTTCCCTGCTGCGCTGTCCCTGCATTTTCCTGCCGGGATTGGCTCTGCTGGGAACAACAATTAATGGGATCCGTGGTGGGGATGGGCGGATCCAGCCCAGCCCAGGGAGGGCTGGGGGCCTCGGGGAGCCCCCAAAGGGCAGGCGGTGCCCAGCCAGGAACCCACACCCGCCCCGGGAGGGTGGGTGCTCCACGGTGTGAGCCCATCCCTGCCGGGCACCCGATGGTTGTGCCCGTGTGATGAAGGAATAATCAACAGCCCCGGCCCTCCCAAAGGGGATAAAACTGCTGTGGGCAGCACGGTGGTTTGGTGTTACTGTTTGTGTTATGGTAGGGCCGACACAAACACCTCCTGGGCTGCAGCCCCTGTGATGGGGGGACCCCCAAATCCCCCCAGAGCGGTGCAGCCTGGCAGGGGAAGGTGCTGGTCCCCCAATGGGGGATTCCTGGTCCAGTGAGAGATCCCACACTGAGGAAAGCAGCAGGCCCAACTTTTTATTGTATTTTATATTTTGATTTTCATTCCTGCTCCTGCAGGCATAGGTGATTTGGGGGTGTGGGGAAAGCAATGCCGCAGGTTTGGGGACACCGGGTGAGGGGTTTGGGGGCTCACAGGCAGGAGGGCAGCGATGGGGAGCTCCAGGGAGGTGCTGGGGGTGCAGATGGATCAGGAGGAGCTGCTGGGGGAGCAGGGGGATAATTATAGCCCGGAGCAGAGCTCAGCAGCTCCAGGTGCCCGCCAAGCGCTCGAACCGAGGCATCCTGAAAAAGCTGCGAGGCATCGGGCATCTGCCCGGCTTGTGGAGCATCTGCGGCTGCTCCAGGCAGCTTTTCCTTCCCCTGCTCCAGCGGGGCTCTGCCGGAGCCGGTTCCGGAGGTCCCTGGCCCCGGGGGTGCTTCGGGGCTGGTGCCAGGCGCTGCTCTCCCGGCTCAGCGCTGCAGAACGCGGCTCTCCCGCACCCCCGGGGCTGCTCGGGGCTCTCCCTGCCCACCCCCGAGCGCTCCCCGCGGCCCGGGCTGGCGCTGGGCACCGCTTCCCTTCCGCGGCAGCTCCTGCAGCAGAGCCGAGCAGCGGAGCTGGAGTGAGCCCGAGCAATTAAAAGCACCCGCAGCAGATGGTCGCTGCCGTCTGTCTCCCCGCCGCCGCCTCCTCGCTCTTCCTCTCCTCGTCCTCTCTCCCGGCTCCTCTTATTCTTCTTTTTTGCTGACTTATCCCCTCCAGGGCTTCCCAGCCAAGCAGGACCCCGCGTCCTCCTGCAGCCCCAGCCCCGATTTCCACCCCGGACGGGGGGCACGGTGCAAACCCAAAGCTTCGGCTGCTGAGCTGGGGGACTGAGACGAGGACACAGCTCCAGACGGGGGGAAACTGAGGCACGAGGGAGGCCGGGGCCTGCTGGTTCCTCCCAACTTTCCCCTCCCAGCCGCAGCGATGCTGCCCCCTGCTTTGTGCCCTTGGCTCCAGCTTGGAGCATCGTTTTGAAGGAGCTGTAAATTCCGGGTAACAAAGAGAAGGGAAGGTTAAAATATCCATCAAATCAGCCCGCTGGAATGGCTCCTGTTTTACCAGGCTTCCTCTGCACCCCCAAACTCTTCCCTTGACTCACAGCCCCCCTCCCCAGCTCCTGGGTAGTCCTCAGCCCCGGGGGTTCAATTCCCAGGTGCTGCAGCCAAAACGGAGCCGCGAGGGTCTGAAAAGGCCAGGGGGCTTTGCAATCCCCTCTCCCAAACACGAACTTCCCCGCGGCCCCCCTTCCCGGGGACCCCCCGGTGCCGCATTCCTGCGCGGTCCCTTCCTCAGCATCACCGAGCCGAGGTCGAGCCCTGCAGCGGGGACGGCCCCGGCTTTATCCCGGCCCCAGAGAGCCGCATTGTTTGTTCGGGGGGTTGATCTCCCTGCTTGTTTGTCTCTTCGCCTCCTCCGGGGTCTCTTTGGCGGTGCCAGTTTTGTTGGACGCCCGAAGCGGCTCCCGGGTGGCAGCGGCTGCTCCCGCCCCGGACAATGGGACGAGCTGCTGGCTTGGCAGCGGCTCCCGGTGCCGGCGGCCGCGGGGATGCGGAGGGGGAAGGGATGGGGACCGACAGGCGGTTGCTGCTTGGATGGTTTCCCACGGAAAGGCTGAGCAGGGTGGGTGTTTCCACGGGCAGATGCCCCGGGAGGTCCCTGAGCGGCCGTTTTGAGGTGCTCGTGGTGTTGGGGGATGTCCCGGGGGATCCCGGCTGGGATCCTGCGGCTCTGAGTGCTGTTGGATGGGGAGGAAAGTCCTGTAAATCCTTCCAGGTTCCCATCGAGTGCTGCTTGATCTCGGGGAGGGCTCCAGCTTCGCTTGGCTCCGGTCGGTGCTGGAGCTCCAGGGGGAGGGATGGGGCATGGCAGAGGATCCCCACTGGAGTCGGCACAGGGAAAAGGAGGAGAGGCCATAAACAAGGGAGGATGGAGCAGGTACAAGGCCCGGCCAGCCCGGGAGCACCTCCCGCCACATCTCCCCTCAGCAGAGCCACCTCCTGCTGTCACCCCGGGCAGGTAGGGAGCCTTAGGGATGAAAATCCCCCTCTCCCAGCTCCTTTCAACGCTGCAGGAAATGCTGCTTGACCTGAAAACCCCCCTCTCCCGCCAGGTTGCAGAGCTGCCGCTGTGCGGGATGCTCCCGGCACGGTCCCGCAGCCCTGGTGGGATCTGGCTGGGGCAGCGCGGCCGGGCGGGCACACAGCCCATCCCGAGGAACGCTGCCCAGAGCTCTCCCGAGCCTGATTCCTCCTCCTGGCAGCCGGGCCGGGTCTGTGCTGTTGGACGGGAGAGAAGAATCAGCCCCGGGGCTAATGAGGGGCGATGGTGCCAGCCCTATGGGGAGCCTGTCGCTTCCCGATGGATGGGACACAGCGGGGAGGGGGAGCAGGGATGGCATCCAGGCTCTTCTCTCCAGCAGCGTTTCACGTTCCTTGGGGCTTTCTCTGTCCTCAAAGCTCGTTGAGGAGCTTGGAGGGTTGGGGGGCACCAGGGAGGGAGGGGAGGGCAGGGCAGCTCATCCCAGCCCGCCTGTCTTCACGTGGATGATCGTTTCCAGCTGAATTCCTGGGATGGGATGGGATTTTTTTTTTTTATCAGCTGCTTTAGTCCTCCCAGTGACCTCTCCCAGCCCTGAGCCTTCCTGGGTTTCCCCCTCTGCCTGTGCAGTTCCAGTGGGGGTTGGATCACGGATGGGGACATTCCATGGCAGGAGAGCCAGTGGAAACACCTGGCTGGGTGATGGCCCAGGGATCCAAAGAGGAAACCCGGCTGTGCCAGGGTCCGGGTAAGGAAACAATCCCTTGTCCCGATGTTTTGGGGTTTTTTTGGACCAGGGTTGCTCAGAGGGCACTGAAGTGTGGGTTTGTGCCGTGTGAGAGTCAGTGGGATCTCCTGGCTCTGGGCACATCCCAGGAAGGACACGGAGCACTTGTGTGCCTGGTGTGGCACTGAGACCCGGCGGGATGTGCTCAGAGAGAGCTGCAGGTGAAAATTCCCAGGAGGAGAGGAAAAGCAGTTGGATGCTTGCCCTCTGCTGCTCTCCATCAATCACGGCTCAGCCCGAACCGCTGGGTGGGAGGTGCGGGGAGGCTCGGGTGAAGGTCCCTGGGAACACAGCGGGAGTTTCTGGGAGGAGCTGTGCCAGCTCCCAGCTCAGTTCGTGCCGTGCTGCAGCACTGCCCGGCCCTGCCCGGCCGCTGGAAGCTGCACATCAGCCGTGCTGCTCCTCCCTGCCCGTGTCCCTCACCCCCGGCAGTCACACCCTGCTCCTGGGGGTCTCCAGCCCGGGGGGTGAGGGATTCGGGGCTTGATCCTGGCCTGGGGCAGGATGAGCCCTTCATTCGCTCCAGGGGAGTGGGTAGGACAGGGTCTGGCTCCTGGTTCGGTGGGGCTTTTCAAGGTGGCCCACTGGGACACGGGGAGGATTTTGCACCTGTGCCAAGCTCCAAAAGGAAGGAGGGAGCGGGGTGAGCCCCCCCATCCTGCACGGATCCATCCCTGTGGCCTTGCTTCCCACACCCACCCTGTGGGGCTGAAGGAGCAGTCCTGTCTGAGTTCAGCTGCCAGGAGAGCTGGGCACCTTGGGCCCTGTGCTTCTCCCACCTTTTCCTTGTCCTCTCAAAGGGGATCATTAACATCACCTCCCTCCTCCTCACCTCTGGGTAAGAAAGCGAAGGGAAGGTTAAAATATCCATCAAATCAGCCTGGTGGAATGGCTCCTGTTTCACCCAGGCTCCCTCTGCACCCCCAGACCCTTCCCTTGACTCACAGCCCCTCTCCCCAGCTCCTGGGGTGTCCTCAGCTGCTGAGGGGTGACCAGGCCGTGGAGGAAATCCAGGCCAGGGCAGCTCAGTGCCTGGTGGGGGGAAGCTCAGAGGCAGATTTGGGAACCGTTTCGCCTGGAAACTTATAGAAAGCAGCATCCTGGGGAAGAAGGTGTGACGTCAAAGGCAGCGCTTAAAATATACCCAGGGCAAAATCACATGGCAGCTGGTGAAACAGGAGCTGCCGGCGCCGAGCACGAGTCCCGGGGGAGCCACCAGTGGGAAGAGTCCCTGCTGCTGGAGCTGCTGCCCAGCCCGGCCTGCCCAGGGAGCTGCGGGCAGGGATGGGAGAGCGGGCAGGGATGGGATAGCGGGCAGGGATGGGGGCAGAGGGCAGG
>VZRZ01006726.1:69489-83428 GCA_013398175.1 Climacteris rufus | reverse complement strand
GGGACAGAGGGCAGGGCTGGGGACAGGCAGGGATGGGGACAGAGGGCAGGGACAGCAGGCAGGGCTGGGGACCGCAGGTGGCCGCCTGGTTCCCATCTGCTGGCAGCAGCCGGGGCTGCGGCTGCTCAGCCCCGGGGCGGTCTGTGGGTGACTTCTGTTGGAAGCAGCTACTGGTGGGACCGGCTGGACAGCGTTTGGCTGCTCCTCGTTGGCTGGGTAGGAAATGACAGCGGGTGCCAAGCTGCTGAGGGCACCTCCCCTGCCGTGATGGGCAGCTTGGCAGCGTTGGCTCAGGAGCCCAGGACGTGCTTTTTGCACACAGAAGGTGCAGGTGGGGGTGAAAATGCTCTGGGTTTGGCACTTTGAGCCCTGCCGAGCCCACTGCGCAGGTTTGCAGTCAGGGTGAGCATTGCAGGAACAAACCAAGTGCTGGTTTGGGCAGCATCGGACAAAACTGCAGTGAACTCCCTCCTCACTGGGCTGTGTCCTCCCTTTGGGACTTGGAGAGGGGACACAGGTCCCACGCAGTGAAACTGGCCCAAAGTCAGGCTGAGATCTCCCTTTACTGCTCCAGGAACTGGTGGCACAGTCGGCAGTGGCCGTGCAAGGAGATCTGAGGCTGAACAACCCTTTGAAGGGGTTTTATTTTCGTTTCCCAGGACAAAATGTCCAAGGGCCACACAGCTCCCCAGAGTGGGTTCAGGCACTGAGGCTGTCCCAGATCCCAGCTCAGGCCTCTGTGCTGGGCAGAGGGGCTGGATCCAGCTGTGGGGGAGGGATTTGGGGTCTATCCCACTGCAAACCCTCCAGGGAGATGGAGGTGGCTCTGACAGGCCGTGCAGGCAGCGAGGGGCAGGACCACAGGTCTGCTGTGGGGAACAATATTGTCCAAGCTATGGCAAAGCCTTGAAAACTCTCTGAAATCACTCAAACCTCTTCCAAAAATGCATCCAGGCCACCAAAGCCACCTGGCAATGCTGTGACAGCCTGGGCTGGAGCGCTGCCACCCAGCCCTGGTGCTCCTGAACTCGCCCCGTTGCACAACGCGGCCTCGGCCCCGCCGGCAGCTCGGCTTGTGAACAAAATTAAGAGCAGAACTCAGGAGTAGCAGCTCTTTAAAGCATGTCCCGCTGCTTGGAGCCCTTCCCAGGGGCCATGGGACGTGGTTCTCATTCCTCTGCCCGGGCTGGGGTTTATTATTTTCCCCTCTATTGTGCAGAGTCCCCTTTATTCCCTGCATGCCTCTCCCCCAGGGCCGAGGGAAGCTGTGTGGTTTTCTTGTGCTCAGACATGGCTTGGTGCCTCCTCCCAACCACCCTGTTGCCTCTCAGACGTGATCTCTAGGCCAAAAATAGACGATCCCTGCTCCTTCCAGCCCTGGGCTCAAACAGCCAACAGGTGAGTGCACGGAGGGGCTCCAGGCTGGATTAATTAGGATCATTAATAGATGGGAGATGTTCCTTTTAAAGGAATCTCTGGGATTCCTGCAGTTTCCAGCTGGGGCTGTCTGGCATAACCCCCTTTTTTGGGGACACAGTGCCCTGTGGAGTTGTTATCCCGCTCTTGAGTGAGCCAGGAGGTTTGGGAGCACCTGGAAGTGCCACCACATCAGTGTGGGCTCAGGGGGTCCCTGAGGAAGGGGCATCTCCGTGATGGGGAAGGGGAATCCAAGGGGAATATCCTGGTTGGGATCCCAGCCATGCCACTGCCTCTTCCATCCTGGGGTGCAGCTTTTTGCCTCCTGGGATGAGGGAAACATCCTGGCAGAGCGAGCTGGGATTCCTGGGTGGAAAACGCTCCGAAAGAGCCAGAAATTCCTCTGCTCTGAGTCAGGCCGGGCTCTCCTTTCCCTGGTCTCTTCCTTTCCCTCCTTGTTTGCAGCGCTGGCCCCGAATGAGCCTCGACAGGCCCTGGCTTTGCAGGCAAATACGAATTTAGAAACCAGAGGGCTTTATCCCCTGCAATTATTATCACTTGAATGTAGGTCGGCCTGACAGCTTAGGTGGAAAATCATCTTCGGAGTGTTCCGGCAGCTCCGCACTCACGGTCCTCTTAATCCCCACCCTGCTCCCACTCTGTTTGGGGGGAAAGCTGGGTTTGGGAGCTGTTTCCCCAGCGGAGGAGGCACCAAGGTGGATTCTTAAGGCAGCTGTCTCCTCCCAAAGGCACAGGAGGGGGCTGGGGTGGATGGGAGGGGAAGTGCAGCTCCCTCCCGATGCTCCAAGCTGCCCGGGGGAGAGATTCATTCATCCCGGTGCTCCTTGAAGGTGTCCATTCATCCCTGCCTTCTGTCTCTCCGGTTTGTCTGTCTGTCTGTCCCTCCCTTCCCACGGCCCTGCCCGGCTGCAGCGCGTTGGGAAGCGCCGGCTCTGCCGCATCCCTCCCGGGAGGGCTCCGTCCTCTCTCCCTCCAAACCTCCCCGCTGGATTTTTCCTCCCCAAAAACCACAACTTCCACCCTTTAAAAAGCCTCCCCCAGGCCGGGCCCCCTCCCCTGGGCGCAGGGCTGTGAATGAATGGCTGGTGGCCCTGCGATGCCATTGCCATGGTGACAGATGGCAGCGGGAGATGCGGGGATCAGGGTCACATGAGAGCAGCGGTAAATTCAGCCGGTTATTTATAGGCTGCTGCTCCGGCGTTTATGGAAATGCGTCTGCCTCGGACCGCGGTATCAGCCCTCCGCCGGCTCTCCGGGGCACTGCTCTTCCAGGAGAGACATTACTCATGCTCTGCTTTCAGCCAGACTCTTCCCGCTGCTCAGGCTGGTGGCGGAAAAGTACCGGGCAGAGGGTTTGGGGTATTTTTATTTTTTTTATTTTTTTTTGAGCTCGAATCTCTCTGAATCAGCCTCAGCTGAACGCAGCCGTAACCTTCCCGTGGCATCTCCTGCACCTGGGACAGAACTTGAGTTTTTGTTCCTGAAAACGTTCGTGGCAGAGCCCAGATCCAGCCTTGCCTCGTCTGGCTTTAGCTCTGGTACAGCCGGGATCTTTCCATGCCTCAGTTTACCAGCTGAAAACACACGTTGGTGATGTGTGGTGAACCAAAGGGAGATTTTAAACGCACAGGGAAGGGTTTATGACACCTCAAGATGTCACTGAGTCACCCCTCCCCATCTGCAGTAGGCTCATCCCTGCTCCCTGCCGAGATGTGCAGGAGCAGGGGATCGGAGTGGCTGCTTCAGCCCCTCCTTAATGAGGATCCTCGATTTCTCTTTGCTTAAAACCCCTCAATCAGGTCACCCGATCTCCTTCTGGTTAATCTGGGTGTGCAGGGAGTTTCCTGCTGCTGGCACTTGCAGCCTGTGGGATCTGCAGCTCCCCTTGCCCAGCCCTTCTTCCCATGGAGGCAGTACCTGGATGCCACAAAATTCCACATCTCTGGTAATCAGAGAATCACGGAATCCCAGTGGTTTGGAATCCCAAAGCCCCATCCAGTGCCACCCCTGCTATGGCAGGGACACCTCCCACTGTCCCAGGCTGCTCCAAGCCCTGTCCAACCTGGCCTTGGATCCTTCCAGGGATGGGGCAGCCACAGCTTCTCTGGGCACCCTGTGCCAGGGCCTCACCTCCCTGACCCCTGGGTGTCCCCATGGATGTCCTGGCTGTCTGTCCTGCCCAAGCCTCCCTTTCCCAGCCAGGCCATCTCATCCTTGCCTTCCGTGTTTGCTTCCCCACCAACCAAAGCTGAAGTTCCACAGGAAGGGCCTCATTCAAAACACAGAAAGCACCAAGTCTTTGGAGAGGTCACAAGGACTGACCACAAACCAGAGCAGCCCCTGGCAGGCTGTGATGCACATCCCACCTCTCCAGGCTGGTTTGCTTCATTCCCAAACCCCATCAGCCCCTGGATCACGCGGAGATGGCCCCACGAGCCCAGTGGGCGCTGTGCATTTTGCACTGGGAGGATTTTTGGTTTTTAGATCAGGAGTGTGATGGGCCTGCTCCCTTCCCAGGGCTGTGCCGAGCTGCTTTCCCCGTGCCAGGGCTGGGAAAGGCGCAGGTTTAATGGAGTGTGGCCTCACTCCTGCCCGGGGGAGGAGGCAGAGTTACGGCTGCCGGCGCTGGCCGAGCTCCCAAGTACCTGGAGAATTGATCGTTCTGTGCCCAATTGGCTGGAAAGGGAAACGGGTCCAGAGGCCAGGAATGTGTTTAACATTGCGATCCAGGAGCGTGGTTGGGGCTGGAGGCTTCAATCCTCTGGAGTTTGCCTCTTCCCAACGTGTTTTCCCTCCTGTCAGGGTTTCTCACTGGATGTTGGTGCCAGTATCCCCAGCACCAGCAATATTCTGGTTGGGAAAATGCATCCAGACTCCCCTCCTGGGGTTTGGAGGAGCTGAATTTGTGTTTTCAGGACCAGGAGACTTTTCCATGAGGTACTGAACCAGCAGTGAACTCCTTTGAAGAATTTCCCCGTTTTCCCTGCAGTGAACCAATCCAACAGCTCTGTGCTTTTCCTGATTAACCCAGTTCGAGGTTTTCTGAGGGCAGCACCGAATACACAGGGAGGGCTGAGCCCTCCAGGTGTCCTGGGCTCTGCTCCCCACACCAAGCAGCTTGAGAGGCTGTGGGAAATTGGGCCTAAAAAGCTGGATTTGGGGTTTGCTTGCTCTCAAGAGCTGTTTGTGCAGCGTATTTCTGCCTTTCTCTGCATTGAACGTGCTGCTCTATCCCACTGTGTCCTGTTGGGATGGAGAGCAGGGTCCTTTACCCGGAGGATTTTATCATCTGCATTAAAGGTGGGTTAAAGATGGGGACCTCAGAGCAGCCTTCCTGCAGCTGAAGGGGCCCACGAGGAAGCCAGAGAGGGACAATTCATCAGGAACTGCAGTGACAGGACAAGGGGGAATGGGTTTGCACTGAAAGAAGGGGAATTTTGATCAGATATTAGAAAAAAAAATTCTCCTCTGGGAGGGTGGGGAGGCCCTGGCACAGGGTGCCCAGAGCAGCTGTGGCTGCCCCAGCCCTGGCAGTGTCCCAGGCCAGGTTGGACAGGGCTTGGAGCATCCTGGGATAGTGGAAGGTGTCTCTGCCATGGCAGGGGTGGCTCTGGGTCATCATCAAGGTCCCTTCCCATCCAGGCCGTTCCACAAGTCTCTGACAATTTACCCGGGGCAAGGGGTGACCGAACCCTCCCTTCCCCAGGGGAAGCAAAGCGGGGAGGGCACCCCTGGGGCCGCCCTTTTGGGGCATTAAACGGGGGTTTTATTTTCCCCGCAGCAAAGCCAAACCCACCCCGGGTGTCAGGACTCGATGCTACTTTAGTCTGAACGCAAGAGCCTCCCTCGGAGCAGGGGGGGTGGCCCGGCACCCCAGCTTTGACGCGCAGCCCTGGTGACTCAAGCCTGCGTCAGGGGCTGCGTGTCCCTTCGCGTTGATTTTTTTTTTTTAATATTTTTTTTTATTGCTTTCCCTTTCTTTCTGTATTTCCTGGGCGCCGAGCGGAGTTACCTCCCTCCGGCGAAGGCGAGCGGGGCCGGGCGAGCCCAGCGCGCATCCACCGGGCGGTGGCGGGGCGCGGGGGGGACACGGAGCGGAGCCGCCGCTACCTCGGAGCTTCGCCGCTGAGCCGAGCCGAGCCGAGCCGTTCCCGGTCAGCGCTCCCCTTTCCCGGTCGCCGCCGCTCCCGCTTGCCCCGCTCCCTGCAGCACCGACCCTCGGACCGGCCCCGCCGCCGCCCGGGCTCGCCCCTCCTCAGCGGAGCGGGGGGAACCGGGGGGATTTCTGCCGGGAATTTGCGCCGTTTCCTCCGGGAGCGGGCCGGTTTCTCCGGGAATCGGGTCGGGCGCAGACTCCCCGGGAGCCGCCGCAGCGCCGAGGTAAGGATGCTCCCTCATCCCCGCGCCGGGGTCGGGATGCTCCCCCATCCCCGCTCCGGGTCCCGCTCCCGGGGGTCTCCCCGCCCTGCCGGGGCTGCCGCCTTCGGGTGCCCCCTCCCCACCGGGGTCCTTCGGGGGGAAGGTGCTCAGGGCCAGCTGGAGCAGATTAATGGGGGGACACCTCAGCCTGGAGGCACCAGGCGTGGCCCTGGGGTGGTGGCACCCGGGGCTGGGGGACAAATAGAGACGGCAGAGGGCTAAAGCCGGCCCGGGGTGCTGGGGGTCACCGCCGGGGGGGCACTGGGGGCCTGCCCGGCTCGTCCCCTTTGAGGATGGGTGGCAATGCAGCCTCCAGGTTGACCTTGACAATAACATTGGGAGAGGAGAGAGCGTTCGGCTGCAATGAATATTTCAGCCCTGGCCCCTGGAGCGATGGGGGTATCGCCCCTTCTTTTGTTTCCGTGCTGCTCCCTCAGCGTGGATGGCTGAGTGTGAGGCAGAAAAATGGGGCTGGGGGTCCTGGTTTTGTGAAATTCCCAGTCCTGGGTGTGGGGAGCCCTCAGTCCCCTCTGTGCGTTTATTGCCCGGCTGGATCCACCCAAGGTGTGTTTTTCGGGCTGGTGCCTGGGCCAGCTCCAAATTTCCGTCACCCTGGGAACGAGGGGCTCAGGCCAGCTGAGAAATCCGCTCCCAGCTCTTTGTAGAAGACCCAGAAGGTGAAATCCTGCTTGCCTGGATCATGCCTTGTGTCTGAGGCACCTGAGGTTTGAATCCATCAGGAGCTGATGCAACTATTTCTGGTCTTGGTAGGAAAAAAACCTGGAGCGCCGCAGCAGCTGAGCTATTCTCGGCAGGGTGGAGAGTTCCTGGTGAATATTTCTCCGGAGGTGTCAGGACTAGGTCAAGGAACCTGGCTGGGGGTGTGACTGCTCCAAGGGAAATAAAATGTGGGTCTGAGCTGCCCACTGGGATGAACTGGAGATGGCTCTGCTAAAATCGATAGGAATTAAATCTGGAGTGACTCCACTGCTACTCCAGGCTTGCACAGAGCAGGGGATCTGGAGTGATGGGGTCAAACTGACCCCAGATGCGATGCTGACCTGCACAGAACCATTCCCTGGGGAGGAGAGGTGCTGCTTTCACCCCATCCCGGGCTGTGGTTGGATTTGTTTGTTTACAAACCTAGCAGCAGCTTCAGGAGTTACAAGAGGGAAAAGCAGTGCTTGCAGAGGGGTTTGGACCCTGCTTTGTTGTTTTTTAGGGTAAATCTTGGCCGGTTTGGGGTTCAGCCAGCAGCCTCTGGCTGGAGTGGGTGAGTTACGAGGGATCACGGAGATCTGAGTGGAAAAAGATCATCTGGTGAATCAAAGGGAGCCCTGGAGGAGCCATGTGATGGTTGGCCGTGCTCTGGTGTCACGTTATGGCAGCCGTGTGTGTGTTCCTGGCAGCAGATGAGACGTGAAAGGAGCCCCAAGCCGAGGAGCCCACGGGCTCACACGCGGCGTGACAGAGCCGGGCGCCAGGGCCGCCCCTCCAGGGCGCATCTCTGAGCTTTCTTTCCCCTTCCGGAGGTTTCTTGGCACCTCTGGAAGACGAGAGCGGTGTCACAGCCTGGGACAGGCGCCCAGCTGGGCTGGGAAGGGCAGCCACCTCCAGGGAGGAGCAGGGTGCTGCTGGAGCCCCACCTCTGCTTTCCTGTAGGGGAGCTGGGGGTTATTTATAACATCTGGGTGCCTTTGCTGGCGAGAGCCCCTGGGGTGGGTGTGAGGCAGAAGCGGGGGCGGCTCTGATTCATCCCCGCTCCTGTCACGCTGCCGAAGCGGGACGGGGCGTTCGCACGGGAAGGACGCGGAGCAGCTCCAGCCCCTCCGAGGGAAGGGCCGGCTGTGTGGTGCCAGGAAGGGTCTGGGAAGCTTCTGGCAGGTGCTCCCTGCTCTCCCATCTCCTCACACCGACCCCATCCGAAGCCTGTGCCTCCCCAGGGGTGGCTGTGAGGAGGGGACAGGCCTGGTGGCACTGAGTCACCCCGTGTCCTTTCCGCAGGGTGATGGGAGCTCGGTGCTAATTAGCAGGGCTCGTTATAACAAGGGGAGAATGGGAGCAGCCCTAATGAGCCCAGATGGAAAAAACCCTTCCTTGTGGAGCCAGAGGCTGAGCAGGAAGGAGCAAACCCCAGCACGGAACAGATTTAAAATGGAGGCGTCTTGGACCAGCCTTGGCTGGTGGGAAAGGGAAAGGGTGTGAGAGAGGCTGTGGGAAGGCCCTTGGAGCAGGGCTGGGGGGTCAGACCTGCACCGCTTCTGCCTTGGGCAAAAACCTCTTCCTGGGGCTTTGGAGAGGAGTTTGGCTGCTGCTGGGAGGGTCCTGCCCTTGGTTTCTTGTGGCTTGGGAGAGCGGGATGCTTCCCAAAGGACCGGCTCTGCCAGGGCAATCCCTGTCCCAGCACGGAGGCTCTCCTGACCTCAGGAAGCAGCAGGAAGGGGCCTGGAGCTGGTTTTCTCACAGCTTGGGCTCCAAGTGGGATGTGCACCCAGGGCCGCTTCCCTTGGCTCCCGGCTGTGCAGCACGGAGGGACGGCGGGAGGGATGAGCGTCCCTTCCCTCTGCCTCTGCCTCCCGGGCCCGCTGGCTTCCTGGTGACCTTGGATCTGTCCCTTCTCCTCCCTGCTCCTCTCCCCCCATCTGCACCCAGCAGCCTGGCCCTGGGTGCAGGGTTTCCCTGGCTCTGTGTGTGTCGGGGAGGATGAGGAGCTGCAATTCAATGCTCAGATCTCCCAGCCCGAAGCTCAGAGTGGATTTCCACCTCCTGAAATCCCCCTGCGCCTCTGGCCCTGCTCCTCCCTCCCTTCCCTGCTCTGTGACCTTGGTGGGTTGAGCTGGACCTTCCCAGGCCTGGTGAGCTGGAAGCTTCACCAGGAGCATCTTTCCCCTCTCCTTTGGGAGCTGTGGGGGATTTGTGTGGAAGCTGAAGGGGGAGAAATGGTGGGGCAGGGAGGGACCAGCAGAGAGTCTGAGCAGTTTAAACGCTGATTTTTAACTTACCCAATCTCTGCTTGTGGCTTTTCCTGCCTCAGTTTCACTTTTCTGGACCCAAACAGGGGATAAATGCAGAATTTGGACACAGGAGAGGAGAAATTCCCCCCCGTCGCATCTTTGGACCCAGAGTAGGTTTGCTGCCAGTGGCTGCTCTCCTTGGAGGCTGCTGTAAATCCCCATCTCTTCCCTGCCTTCCTCTGCACTCCCAGGCCCAGCTGAAAGCTTTGCTGACATGTTTCCAGCCTGTTTAGTGCTCCCCAGCTGCCTTCCCAAGAAAGCAAGGATGGGTCGAGACAGGACACGTGGCTCAGAGCCTCCCTCCTCCCCAGCCCCTTCGAGATGCTCCTGGCAGGGCTGGGGGACGTGGTGCTCCCAGGGGTCTTCCCTCATCCCAAACAGCAGCTTTTCCCCAGGGGATGTTTTTGGGATCGATGGGAGCCTCTGGGGAGGGATTAAACCCCCTGGGTGTAGCAAAGCAGGAACTTCTCCATCCCTGCCCTTTCCCTGGTGGGTTGGGCCCAGCTTGTCCCATGGCAAACCAGTTCCATGGGCCTTGGATGCGCTGCAGTGGCGGCTCCCAAGGGGTGAGGTGGCTGAGGCCACCCCGTGTCACCTGGCCAGGGGGACATGGATGAGTCCCTGTCCCTGTCCCTTGGGCTCAGCCCAGGGGTCTGCTCTGGGCTCAGGGCTCAGGGAATGGTGAGGTTGGACGTGAAGGCATCCCCATGGAAGTGGAAATCCTGTTCAAGGACACGTCCAGGGACACGGAGCATGAGGAGAGGAATTACTGTTCAGACACACCAGTACTGACCACAGCACAAACTGGTCCTTTCCCTGCTCCTGCTGTGGGAAAAGCCGAGTTCCCTCTCCAGCTGGGTGGCACCAGCACTGGTTTGACCCAGGTGCAAAGGCAGCCCTGGTCCCTGTGAGGTCCTTGCAAGCCCTGGGCTCTGAAAGACCCTAATCTGTGTTCCAAAAAGAGAGAAAAAACGCACATTTAAGAAAATTAAGGTCACGAGGACTAAGTAAACAAGCTGAATCTCCATCTGTCAGTGACAAGGGTTTTCTATCTCTCTCCATCCCGGAAAGCTCCTGCTTGTCAGCTGATCTGCCTCGTCTTTCTCACAGGGTGGTTGTTATTTTTGGCAGATGAATTTTTGATTAAATTCCCTTTTCAATCAAAAAAATGCATGGCAATACCTTTCTCAGATGGATTTGGGCTGTGCTTTTCGATTGGAGGGTGCAGACCCTGAGGCTGATGCAAAAGTCTGTGGGAATTACAAGGAAGAGCCCCGCTGACCTGGCTTTCCCTGGATCGTGTTCCTGTGCCGTGTGGGCTGGTGGCTGCGGGCGGGTTCTGGCTGGGCTCATCTCCCAGTTCCGGCAGGGACGTGGATGGGAAAGGCTGGGTGTGCTCACGGCATCGCTGCCGGGAATGATCCTCTCTCCTCCGGGCCTGGATCTCCTCCAGGCAGCACCAGCATCCCCAGGCTGGGGCTGAGCCACGGGGAGACAGCAGGAACACCCCAAACAAGCCGTGGGGACACCGGGCCAGAGCCATCCCAGGGTCAGGGTGTGGATCTGTACCATGGTTTCCCCCTCGAGTTCAATTCTGGATGCATCTCCCTTGGGTGGGAAGATTTGTACCTCTGTCCTTCACCCTCATCCCAGTGTTTCATCCCTTCCCCACCCCCTTAGAGCAGCCAAGCAGCCCTGCTCCTTGCCCAAATCCTTTGGGAATGTTGCTGTCTGGGCCTCTGGAGGTGCTGGAAGGACCCTGCTCCTCCAGGACCTGTGTCCTGCTGCCTCTCAGGACAACTCGAGGGGGACCCAAACTGAGGAGAGGGAGAGCCTGAGATCCAGAGGGATGCTGTGGGGTCTGTCCCGGCTCAGCAGCACCTTCCCTGGAGCTGGGCACCTCCAAGGGGTTGAGGTGTCCCAGGAGGGCCGTTTGGGTGCCCTCACCATGGGGCACTGAGCTCTGGGGGCTTGGCCAGCGCATCCTGGATCTTCTTGGCTCTGTCCCTCATCCAAAGAGACCCTTCAGCCACGAGGCCCCTCCTGGTGCTCCGAAGGGGCAGATGTGGCTGCTGGGTGGGCAGGGAGCGGCCAGCAGTGCATGGGTGATCCATCCCGGCCTGAATAGACCCTCACAGAGCCTCACCCACACCCAAAGGGGATCCCAGTGCTTCCCTGGCTGCTGGGTGAGCCCCTTCCCCACGCTCTGAGCCCGCCCCGGCCGAGGATGCTCCGGCCCCGGGCAGCCGGGGCTCGCCGTGAGATTTGTGTGAATGAGCCCTCGTTAGGAAATTAACCATCGCCAGCCTAGGCCCGAAAGGATAACTCACACGGCTTCTCCCCAGGAGCCGGATCCAGGAAAGATGTGGAGCCGAGATGGTTGCCTGGCAACGGATGCAGCCGACAGTCGAAAATAGATTTTTTTTTTCTAATAGGAACAGGGCCTGGCAAAGGGGGAACTTTCTTCAGGGGTGTGAAAACACCGAGGTGAGGGTGGGTGAGGGGGAGGTTTCCTGCTGCTCCTGGGCCTGTGCATGGGATGGGGATGGGCTTTGCTGCCTGGGCTGAGCCCACTGCCCTGCAGGGGGTTGGGGCTGTGGGCTGAAATGGATCCAAAATGTTTGTCCGAAGGAAAGAAGAGCTGGGAATGGCTCTGGAAAGGCCCACGGGGTGGGGGAAGATGGTGCTGCCGCCTGGCTGGGGTGGGACAGGACCCTGAACCAGGGCCCAGCCACCAGCCGGGTGTCCCTGGGAAGCAGGGATGGAGAGGACAGGAAAGAAGGAAGCAGGGCTCTTCAGGAGAGTCATTTTTCCAAGACGAGGGATTTATTATGGAGTTTCTGTGTTTTCTCCCCAGCTGATGAAGCACCATGGTCCAATCTAGGGCAAGAGCTGCCTGTCTGACCCCAGTTCTCCCAGTACGGAGCAGATGGTCCTGGTGCTTTCCCAGCTGGGCGATTCCCAGCCCAGTGGAGCAGATTTCCATGATCTCCCCAAGATTTTTCAGGCAGGGGTGAAATCTGCAGGGCTGAGCTGGGTTGTGGGCACGCCCTGAGGTGCCTCCATGCAGGATTGCTCCTCCTGGCCCACGCTGAAGGCTGGCAAAGTGGCGGGGCCAGGACTGATGGCTTTGCCTTGGCTGCTGCTGTTTTTCAGCCCTTATCTGTTGTAAAGCTGCCCGAGGAGATTCAGTGTCAGGCTTCAAGGCTTTTGAGTCACTTCTGATAATGTCCCAGGATGCAGAGATAGCCTGGGAATTTGTCACTGTCCCCTGAGTGCTTCCAAGCTGTCGTGGAGCTGATCCAGGGCTGTGCTGATGGCCAGGAGGGGAAGGAGTGGGTCAGGGAGGGCAGGGCCTTGGCCAGGGCTGGGTTTGGTGTCAGCCCTTGTGGGGTTCAGCTGCTGGTTCGGGGGTGTTAGAGGGGACAAGAGGTGTCACAGCGATGTGACAGCTCCAGCGTCCGTCACTGTCCCCTGGAGCCCAGGGAAATTCCTCTCTCTGGGACCCAGGAGGCTCTTCTGTGAGTGAGAGAAACTGTGGCTGCCCCATCCCTGGGACTGTTCCAGACCAGCTTGGACAGGGCTTGGAGCAACTTGGGATGGTGCAAGGTGTCCCTGTCCATGGCAGGAGGGTGGAATGGGATGAGCTTTAAGGTCTCTTCCAAACCATCCTGGGATTCCATAATGCTCAACCAGGGCCTTGCTCCTGGTCCATCACTCCTGGAGAAGAGGACGCTGCTGGTTCAGATGAAATTCCCCAAGACACAGGGGTGGAGACCCTTCCCCCTGGTGCTGCCGGTCCCACCAGGGGACGAGACAAAACCAACAGACCCCAGCTGCCCCCTTTCCCCCCAGGTCCTGCTGATGACGAGGAGGTGAGGCCCGAGCTGTAGCTCCACACCTGCTGCTGCCTGCGGGACATCCTCATCCATCCTCTTCCCTCATCCATCCTCATCCCTGCCCCGGCGCCGCCCCGATGCCCAAGAACAGCAAGGTGACGCAGCGGGAGCACAGCAGCGAGCATGTCACCGAGTCGGTGGCCGACCTGCTGGCCCACCAGGAGCCCGTGGACTACAAACGCAGCGTCCTCAACGTGACCGGGGAGGGCTGGGACAAGCAGAAGGAGGGAGAGGACGACCTGGATGCCGAGAACCGGCCAGCCTGGAACAGCAAGCTGCAGTACATCCTGGCACAGATCGGCTACTCCGTGGGGCTGGGCAATGTCTGGCGCTTCCCCTACCTCTGCCAGAAGAATGGAGGAGGTGAGAGATGGGCAGGGGTGGCATCAGCCCCTGGAGAAGGGGCCACAGCCCAATCCTGCCTCGCTGTGCATCGGGGTGCAGGTCCCAGGGCAGGACAGGGGGAATTTGTGCTCTAAAAGGGGTTATCTGGGCTCTAAAAGGGGCTATTTGGGCTCTAAAAGGGGTAAGGGCAGCCAGGAGCTGTGCTGAGGTGTGGGAATCTCCAGGACGGCCTCTTCCTAAAGGTTGCCCACCTGCCCACTCCACAGTCAAGGTGAATTCCAAGCTGGAGGGCAGGATTTCTTTCTGCAACACCTGATTCCTGTTGGGGCAATGTAGAAATTAGAGCAAAAAAGGGAAGAGAGAATCTCTCTGTTTCCCTGGGTCCTGAAGCCACACAGTGTGGTTCCATCCCCTTCCCAAATCCTCCTTCCAGCCAGCCCATCCTCTCATCCCACCCCGTGCCTCCTCCTTGGGCTTCCAAGAGCAGCCCAGAGGGTCCTTCCCAGCTGTGCTGAGATCACCACCCTTCATGAAACTGAGGAAAGAGTGGGTTCCTCCTCATTAATCCAAACCCAGCCCCTTCCTAGCGGTGCTGGAGGGAGCCAGGCCCAGCCCAGCCTCCCCTGTCCCCCCGAGCTCTCTGTGTTCCCAGTGCTGCCTCCTCTGCCCTGGCCCCAGCCCCGCAGCTGCCGAACCTGCAGCGCTCTCAATAATTCAAACATCTCCAGTGTCATCGTCAGCATGAGTCATTCTGCCAAACACAGACCTGTGCAGTCAGCACTGCTCTCCCCTCCCGGGCTGCTCACCCCACATCCCCTTCCCTTC
>VZRZ01006726.1:55755-69427 GCA_013398175.1 Climacteris rufus | reverse complement strand
CCAACCCTTCCCAACCCTTCCCAACCTTTCCCTTCCCTTCCCTTCCCTTCCCTTCCCTAACCTTCCCAAACCTTCCCAAACCTTCCCAAACCTTCCCTTCCCAAACCTTCCCAAACCTTCCCTTCCCAAACCTTCCCGCTCCATCCCAGCACCTTCCAGTGCCCAGGTTTGGCTCCAGGCCCGGCTGGGTTTCGGCACAGCACAGCTTTGCACGGGGTATTCGCCCCAAATTCAGGGCTGGGATAGGTCAGGACACCCCCACTGACTCCCTTACTCAGCTGTGCACACCTGGCCTCTGACTTCCAGGCAAATTTTCCTCATTAAAGGAGATTTAGAACCAGCTCAAGCCAAGAGGTTGGAGAACCAGTGTCCTTCCTCTCCACAAGGACTTAACCCAGCCCTGCCTGTGGGCACAGCAATCAGTAATTAGCCATAATTAGTTCAATCAGTGGAGATTCCTCATCTTACCCTGAACTCTCTGCTGTCCTGGCTGTTTGGGGCTTTGACCTCGGCGGTGCTGGGTGACAGGAGGTGCAGCTGATGCTCCCAGGCTGGGCTTCATCCTGCTGTGTTCCCCAAACCCAGGGCTGGACTTGCTGTCTGTGTGTGGGGAGCATTAAACAAGGGTGTTTAGACAAAGACCAGAGGGGATGTGGGATGGGGATGGGAACTGAGCACCACAGCCCCGACACCGCTGCAGGTTTGAACAAACCCCTGGTGGGAGCCAGGGGCACCAAGCCAGGCAGGCCTAGGGACAAGCAGCTGCTTTCAGGAGCTCCTTGCTGTGGTAGAACATTTTCCTGCAGCAGGGCTTAAAATAAAAGGCTTAACAAGCTGCTCCAGCCATTGCCACTGTTCCATGGATGGGGAAACTGAGGCACGGAGCTGGGAACTGGCTTGAGCAGCAGCTTGCTGAGCTTTGCTGCGGCTTTTCTTTTGCCCAAGTGCCATCATCTCTGTCCCATGGGGCAGACACCGATTCTCTGCTTTTTCCTCCCCCCATGTCTATTCCTCTGGGCTGGGATTCCCACCGGGCCGTGAGGTTGGTGCCGGCCAGCGGACGCAGGAGGTCGGGAGGGACGGACAGACCGTTCCTGGCCGTGCTGGGCAGCCCCGGGATGTGATGCTTTCCCTGCTGCTCCCCGAGCAGGTGCCTGCGGGGGAGAACGGCTGCGTGCTGGCAGCAGGATGGGCTGGAGCCAAATTCCCGGGACTCACAGTGCCGGGAGCCAGCACGGGCTGGCAGCGCTGCCTTGGTGCTGCACAGGCGGGAGCTGCTGCCCGCCTCTCCAGACACCACAGGAAGAAAATCTCCAATATTGCACAAATTTGCATCTGAATCCGTCTGTCTGTCTCACCTCCACCTGTCTGCAGGTCCAGACGCCTGGGAGGGTGCTGCAGAGATGGGGTGCTCGCGGTCCTTCCCGAAGTTCCCTGAGCTCCAGCTCTGCCCTCTGCCTCTCCTTTAGCCTCCCAATCCCCCCGGGCTGCTGCACCTCAGTTTCTCTCCCCACCTGCATTTCTAACACACCCTCTCCACAACTTCTGCTCTGGCCCAGCTCTGATCTGCACTCCTGGATCACAAAACCACGGAAACATTTAGGGTGGAAAAGCCCTCTAAGATCATCCAGTCCAACCATTAACCCAGCACAAGGCCACCACTAACCCACGTCCCCAAGTGCCACATCCACAGGGTTTTTAAATCCTTGCAGGGATGGAGACTCCCCACTGCCCTGGGCAGACTCTGCCACTGCCTGACCACCTTTTCCATGAAGAAATTTTTCCTGCCATGCAATCTAAGCCTCCCCTGGTGCAGCTTGAGGCTGTTTGCAAATGAACCCATGGACCAGGCAGGGTCTGTCCCAGCTCTGCCCTGCCCGTCCATCCACGTCCGTCTGTCCTTGGCTGCACCGGAGCAGGGAGATCCACGAGGACCTTTCTCTCCCCCTCCAGGTGCCTACCTGGTCCCATACCTGGTCCTGCTCATCATCATCGGGCTGCCCCTGTTCTTCCTGGAGCTGGCGGTGGGGCAGCGGATCCGGCGGGGCAGCATTGGCGTCTGGAATTACATCTGTCCCCGCCTGGGAGGCATTGGCTACGCCAGCTGCCTGGTGAGTGCACCAGGGCACCCCCGGGGCCCGCCTCGGGGTGTGTGGGGTCAGGCAAACCTCGAGGGGAGGTTTGAGAGGTCAGGGGTGTTTTTCCATCTTCACTCGTGGCTCCGGGGCTGGTTTGGGAATGGGCCCATCCCTGATCCCTGCGGTGGCCGGCGGGAGCTGCGCTGGGGACAGCAGCACTGCCCTGGGGTTTGATGCCAGTCCTCCCTCCTTCCTCCCCCCAGGTCTGTTTCTTTGTTGGTCTCTATTACAACGTCATCATCGGCTGGAGCATCTTCTACTTCTTCAAGTCCTTCCAGTACCCCCTGCCCTGGAGCGAGTGCCCCATCGTGAAGAACGGCTCCGTGGCCGGTGAGGGGCGGGGAAACGCGGCTGGGAGGGAGCGGCTCCCAGGGAAGGGGGGCTGTGGGACACTGGGGACCCCCAACACCATCACCCCCAACAGAAGGTGGGGCCACTGCAGGCTGAGGTGTGTCCTGGGGCACTGAACCCTCTCTGGCCCGGCTGCCCTCACCACAGGGAGAACTTTCCCTCGGGTTGGATGAGTGTTTCCCGTGCTCTCTCTCCCCACTGATGGGGTTTGATGCCAGTTTGGGAATCCAGAGTGTGGATTTCCAGGCTGCCTCAGTGCTTGAGGCCAGGATCTGACCCAGGACCATGGAGGGAGGCGCGAGAGCCAGGCAGGAGCTGCTCCATCAGTGCCCGACCAAGACATGGATGGAGCTAATGGTGCTTAATAACATCTGAGCACCAACCTGGGACTCTCTGAGAGGTTTCATAGCAGAAGAAAATGTCTCTCCCTGTATTTAACCTCTTATTTTCGCCTGGCAGTGGGTTTATATCCTGTCTCTTCCCCGCTGAAAATGAGCCCCATTAATCCCTGCCCCTGAGTTTCCAGAGGTGTCTGCCATCTCTGGCTGGGTCCAGTGGATCTTTGACCTTGGATCAGCCCAAGGGATGGTGAGGGACTCTCCCCCTCATGCTCTCCTCTTTCCTGCTCTGCTCTGTTGCAGTTGTGGAGACTGAATGCGAGAGGAGCTCAGCCACCACCTACTTCTGGTACCGGGAGACCCTGGACATCTCCAACTCCATCTCGGAGAGCGGGGGGCTCAACTGGAAGATGACCCTGTGTCTGCTGGTGGCCTGGAGCCTTGTTGGCTTGGCCATGATCAAAGGCATCCAGTCCTCAGGGAAGGTGGGTATTGGTGGCCACCTGAGCTGGGGCTCTGTCCTGGGGCAGGACCCTGCCTGGGCCACGCTCTCCTGCCCTGGTCTGGGGTGCCTGGGGGATGCTGTGTCCCCTGGGATGGTCACAGCCACTCCACAGCTGGGGTCACCTCTGGAGGGATCCAGAGTAAGATCAAAGGAGGGCGTAGGGAAGAGGTTTAGTCCAACTGAGCTGTGCGGCCACGGCTCAGCCACACCAGAGCAGAGAACCCGGCTGAGCTCCAGCATTTCACAGAATCACAGAATTAACCAGGTTGGAAAAGACCTTTGAGTCCAACCTGTGACCCAACACCACCTCCTCAACAGAACCACGGCACTGAGTGCCACACCCAGGCTGTTCTTAAACACCTCCAGGGACGGTGACTCCACCACCTCCCCGGGCAGCCCATTCCAGTGCCCAACCACTCTTTCTGTGACAAAATTCTTCCTTGTGTCCAGGCTAAACCTCCCCTGCCTTAAGGCTGTGTCCTCTTGTCCTGTCCCCTGTTCCCTGGGAGCAGAGCCCAACCCCACCTGGCTGCCCCTCCTGCCAGGGAGTTGCAGAGGGTGATGAGGTCTCCCCTGAGCCTCCTCTTCTCCAGACTGAACAACCCCAGCTCCCCCAGCCACTGCTCACAGGACTTGTGCTCCAGCCCCTTCACAGCCTTGTTGCCCCTCTCTGGACACTCTCCAGCACCTCAATGTCCTTTCTGAACTGGGGAGCCCAGAACTAAGCCTAACCCTGGACACAGCACTCGAGGTGGGGCCTCACCAGTGCTGAGTTCAGGGGAAGAATGACTGTCCTGGTCCTGCTGCCCACACGATTCCTGATCCAGGCCAGCTGCCCTTGGCCTTCCTGGCCGCCTGGGCACACTGCTGGCTCATGTCCAGCCTGCTGTCCCCCAGCACCCCCAGGCCCCTTTCTGCCTGGCCGCTGTCCAGCCACTGGTAACACCCTGCTCCGATGGGTCGCACAGCCTAACCCCGGGGAGCCAACCCCACCCTGGGGAGGGAACGCTCCCTTCTCCCCCTGAGCTGTCCATGGGTTGGATGGGGAGGTGGCTGAGCCCAGCAGGTGGGAGCTGAGGCTGTGCCTGTGTTCACCCCTCTTGCTCCAGGTGATGTACTTCAGCTCCCTCTTCCCTTACCTGGTGCTCGTTTGCTTCTTGGTGCGGGGACTCCTGCTGCGCGGGGCGGTGGACGGGATCATGCACATGTTCACCCCCAAGGTGAGAGCTCCCAGCCCAGCAGACTCCAGAAAGGTTCCCCACCTGGCTGGCCACACCCTATCTTCCCTTATTCTCTTATTATTCCCCTTATTTTTCTCCCCACCCCAAAAATCAGAGTACTGACCCCGAACTGGGGGATCCTGATAGATCAGCAAGGTGTGGAGTGGCTCCCAAAATTCGGGGTGTGGCCAACACCTCACAGCTGCCCAGGGTGGGGGGCACGGAGGTGCCCAAGGGAATACATAAACATAAAGATTCCGTGCAAAAATGCTGGCTGGCAGCAAAACCTCTGCTGGTGGTATGCGCCTATTAATTAACCAACTAATTAATTAATTAAGCAGAGATGTAGATGAATCAGCTCAGCCGGCGAGGCTGTTAGAAGACATTAATTATGGTCTCTTGATGAATGATGCTGGGAGGCCTCCAGGCTGCAGCTCTGGCTCCCAGGACGGGGGGAATGTGGTCGGGGGGGATTGGGAGTGAACATAACCCCCCAGCCAGGATGTTTGATTTCAGTGCCCCAGGTGCCCTGGAAGCAGGAGGTGGCCAGGGCAGGATGGAGATCCATCTCTGGGCACTGGGTGACCCTCTGGACTGGGGCCACAGGGGCTGGGAAGGTGTATGGAGAGAGGTGGAAGCCCCAGTTTGGGCTCTGGGGCTGATGGAGCAGACAGAGACGTGGTCAGGTCAAACCTTGGCCTGGGCTCTCCGTGCCTCAGTTTCCCCCTCTGTGGGAATGAGGAGAAGGGCCTGTGAGTGCTGGGTAAAGCCAGACCTGATGGTGGCAGATCATGGAATCAGGGAATGGTTTGGAAGGGGCCTTAAAAATCATCTCCTTCCACCCCCCCATCAAAGCAGCTCCAAAACCAGCCCCGCCCGTAGGCACAGCAGCTTTAACGTAGCTCTGGGATGAGCTGTGGGGCCACCTGACTTTTCTTCTGTCTTCCTTCCAAGCTGGACAAGATGCTGGACCCCCAGGTGTGGCGTGAGGCAGCCACGCAGGTTTTCTTCGCCCTGGGCCTGGGTTTTGGGGGGGTCATCGCCTTCTCCAGCTACAACAAGCAGGACAACAACTGCCACTTCGATGCCACGCTTGTCTCCTTCATCAACTTCTTCACGTCCGTGCTGGCCACCCTGGTTGTGTTTGCTGTGCTGGGCTTCAAAGCCAACATCATGAATGAGAAATGTGTGGTGGAGTAAGATTTGCTTTTTCTCGGTTTGGGGTGGGCAGGCCTTTGCTGCGGCCGCTTGTGGTGGGTCTGGGGCAGCAGAGTGAGTGCTCAGGAGCTGCGTGGTCCTGGGTTTTGGTGGACCCAAGTCCCTGATGGTCAAGACCTGGATTCCCAGAGATGTCCCACTGTAGCTGAGGGGGTTGGGCATCCAGCTCCTCCAACCTAAAATCCAGCCCCAAGATGTGCTCTCAGTCTGCAGATTGAGTGTGAACCCAACGTGTCCCAGATGCCTCACACCACCTGAGAGGTTCTGCTCTCCCGTAGGAACGCCGAGAAGATCTTGGGCTACCTGAACACCAACGTGCTGAGCCACGACCTCATCCCACCCCACGTGAACTTCTCCCACCTCACCGCCAAAGACTACAACGAGATGTACCGGGTGATCATGACGGTGAAGGAGGGGCACTTCAAAGAGCTGGGCCTGGATGCCTGCCTGTTGGAGGACGAGCTCAACAAGGTACCTGGGGGCACTCCTGGCAGGACCAGCAGGTCACCCACCCCATCGCCTCCCCCTGTGTCCATCCCAGGCACATGGATCTGGGAAAACAACCCCTAGAGACCCTCCAGGGATGGGGATTCCGTGTCCCTGTGGTTTGCCCCAGCACACAGTGGTCCCTCCTGGGGTGGGGGCAGCTCTGTGCAGTACGAGTCCAGCAGGGTCATCACCAGTTCATCACCAGCACCAGACTGGGATTTTCTTTCCTTGGAGCGGGTTTGGTGAGGGAGCCCTGAGCCATCAGGGGCTTGGGGCCCATGTCCCTGTTTCTTCTCATCTTTTGGTCCTCTCTCCACCTCAACAGTCGGTGCAAGGCACTGGGCTGGCCTTCATTGCCTTCACAGAAGCCATGACCCACTTCCCGGCCTCTCCCTTCTGGTCCGTCATGTTCTTCCTGATGCTGATCAACCTGGGCCTGGGCAGCATGATCGGGACCATGTCGGGCATCACCACCCCCATCATCGACACCTTCAAGGTGCGGAAGGAAGTGTTCACAGGTGAGGTCCCTTCTCCTGCAACCTCCTGGGCATGGGCTGGGGGGTCCCCAGCGCCTGAGGAGTCTCTCCAGAAGAGTGTGGACATGGTGGGGGTGGACTGGGTCCTGATAATGCAGGGAAAGGATCTTGTGGAGGTCTTGGTGTCCCTTGATGGGCTCTGCTGACCAGGCCAGTGCAGGGAAAGGACCTTGTGGAGGTCTTGGGGTCCCTTGGGTGGCTCTGCTGACCACACCAGTGCAGGGAATGGACCCTGTGGAAGTCTTGCTGTCCATTGATGGGCTCTGCTGACCATGCCAGTGCAGGGAAAGGATTCCGTGGAGGTCTTGGTACCATTCAGGGGGCTCTGCTGGCCAGGCCAGTGCAGGGAAAGGACCCTATGGAGGTCTTGGTGCCCATTGATGGGCTCTGCTGACCATGCCAGTGAAGGGAATGGACCCTGTGGAGGTTTTGGTGTCCATTGATGGGCTCTGCTGACCACAGCAATGCAGGGAAAGGACCTTGTGGAGGTCTTGGTGTCCATTGATGGGCTCTGCTGACCACAGCAATGCAGGGAAAGGACCTTGTGGAGGTCTTGGTGTCCCTTGATGGGCTCTGTTGACCATGCCAGTGCAGGGAAAGGATTCCATGGAGGTCTTGGTGCCCCTCAAAGGGCTCTGCTGGCCAGGCCAGTGCAGGGAAAGGACCCTGTGGAGGTCTTGGTGTCCTTTGATGGGCTCTGCTGACCATGCCAGTGCAGGGAATGGACCTTGTGGGGGTCTTGGTGCCCCTCAGGAGGCTCTGCTGACCCAGCCCGTTTGCTCCCCATAGTTGGTTGCTGCATCTTCGCCTTCGTGGTGGGGCTGATCTTCGTGCAGCGTTCTGGGAACTACTTTGTCACCATGTTTGACGATTACTCAGCCACGCTGCCGCTCACGGTCGTGGTCATCCTGGAGAACATCGCGGTGGCCTGGATTTACGGCACCAAGAAGTAAGGAATTTGTACAGCAAATCTGTACAGCAGGAGGAGTAACTGTGCTGTGACTCCTGGCTAAAAAACCCTCCTCACAGCTCTTTTCCATGTGGCTTTTTCTCCAGGAGAAAATGCCCTGGGGGCAGTTATAGAGTCAGGAATTGTGCTCCCTTTGATCCTCCTGCCCTGCCCTGGTGTAGCCCAGCCCCAGGAGCGGGTCCTTCTCGTGGGCATCTCCTGTTGGCTGTGGTGCTCTGTTACCTGTGATGCCCTTTGTTCTGAGATTCCCAGGTCCTTCTGGAAGGGGATGTTGTTCTCCCCAGGGCTTCACGTTCACAAATTGTCCAGAGCAAAGGAGGCAGTGGATAATGCTCACATGGCCTTGTCTTTAGGAGTTTTCCACAAATCCTCCAGGCTTGAGGGGCTCTGAGATGCTCACCTGGATCAGCTGAGTTCTTCAGGCTCTATCTTGAGCATCATTTACAACAGGGGCTCCTGGGAGGTTGTTTCTCACTGGAAGGAGGGGGGACAGCACGATTCCATGTCTTTCCTTGGCAGGTTCATGCAGGAGCTGACGGAAATGCTGGGTTTCCGGCCCTACCAGTTCTACTACTACACCTGGAAGTACGTGTCTCCCATCTGCATGGCCGTGCTCATGACGGCCAGCATCATCCAGCTGGGAGTCAGCCCGCCGGGATACAGCGCGTGGATCAGAGAGGAGGTGAGCACAGCGCCCTGCCCTTTCCCACCCACATCCTGACGGAGCAGGGCCAGCTCAGAGCTGCAGACCGCCCTGTTCAGCCCACCCCTGCTGGTTTCTCCTCCCTCTCTTGCTGGGTGACATTCCAGCCTTGCACGTCCTCTGGGAGCAGTCCACAATGCCTGATGTCTGCAGCCAGCTCTGACCAAGTTTGGTTTGATTTTGGTTGGCTCCCACAGCTCCACGCTGTGCGCAGCATCCTGTGCCAGGATCCTGAACCCACCTGCATGTGGTGTCTGTCCCTGAGGAAGGATCTGGCAGGAGGCAGCAGGAATTGTCTGGCACTTCAGAGCCGTTTTTCCTGGTGGGCACCACCTCTGCTGCAGCAGCCCCATGGCATTACCCTCTGTCTCTTCCAGGCTGCCGAAAAGTTCCTGTTCTACCCAACCTGGGCCATGGCCATCCTCATCTCCCTGATCATCCTGGCATCCCTCCCTCTGCCTCTGGTCTTCATCCTCCGGCAGTTCCACCTGGTGTCCGACGGCTCCAACGCCCTGTCTGTCACCTACAAGAAGGGCCGGATGATGAAGGACATCTCCAACCTGGAAGACAACGACGAGACCCGCTTCATCCTGAGCAAAGTGCCCAGCGAGACGCCGTCCCCCATGCCCACGCACCGCTCCTACCTGGGCCCCGGGAGCAACTCCCCCATGGAAATGAGCAGTGCTCCCAACGGACGCTACGGGAGCGGCTACCTCCTGGCCAGCACCCCCGAGTCCGAACTGTGACCGCTGCCGGCCGGCCACCCCCACCGGGAGAGGAGGCCACTGGGGAGTGGATCCTGGCTGTCCAGGCAACAGGAAAATTCATTACTAAAGGAAGACGAAGAAGAAACCCCTCTTAAAACCGTAAGCAAAAGCAGCCATTTCTGAGAGGACGTCGGGAGGAAGGGATTGCGGGAGGGGCAGGACTCCTCCGACAACCCTCGGCGGGAAGGCAGAACCCCCGGGCTCGCCTCCGGGGCGGGCAGGAGGAGCAAGAGACGCTGCAATACCTTTCCAAGAGCTGTTCTCATGCAGCTCAAATCTGAAGCAAAGAATCTCTCTTTTCTAAGCAGCTGGTGGTTGGAACAAGGACCTGGCAGCAGGTGGGAGGCCAACCACGCTTCCTCCTGTCGCCCAGCGCTCTTCCCTCCCTGTCTGTCGTCCTTTAGCCGGGAGGAGCCATGGCCTTATTCCAACGAGCACAATTAATCATCGATGTTCATAGCACAAGAAGGTGCTGTTGTTGTCACCATCGTTGTTGTTGTATCTCCTGTAGGTTTTTATAGCTGTGGACACACCCAAATAACCCCCCAAATTCTGACCAGGGTTGGCAGGGAGCAGCGCGGGGCTGGCTGAGATGCTGGGGTGTGTGAGGCAGTGGATCCCTGGAATCTTTGCTGCCACCAGTGTGGGGAGAGGGGCTGGGGGTTGTTTGGAGGCACGGAGATGTCACAGCCGTGGGATGGAGTGGCTGGGATGCTCCGTGGGTCAGTGGTTACCGTGCTGAGTGGCAGGGGGACCCCTGGAGTGACTGGTCTGGATGTGTGGGCCTGCGTGGGGTCTGCAGGGGGTTGCCGTGGTGGGGGTCAGGAGCGCTCTCCTGGAATTACTCCTGACATGTGGGATGCTCTGCCCAATCCAAACCCCTGGCTTGGCGAACATCTCCTCTCGCTCCTCTCTTTAGATGTCCTGGAGGGACAAGCAGAGGAGCTGTGGGACATCCAGTCCCACCACAGTCCTGGTTTAGCTCTCAGGAAACCACCCCCGGCTTCCCTCCCTTGACCCCAGCCGAGGTGAGCTGGGCAGCGATTCTCTCTGGATGTGCCTCCTCATTTCTCCTCGTGTCCCCTCTGAGCTGGGGGGCAGCACTGCCTCCTGTCACCCCCCAAGGAGCTCACCAGCCTTCGGATGGGGCCACCAGCTCTTGGGGACCACAGGTGTCCGAGCAGCAGCAGCAGTGCCGGGTCCCAGGTCCTCACCAGCTCTTGTTTCAGGCTGGGGAGTCCTTGTGAGAGTCCAGGGGCCTCTCTTGTGCCCATCCCTGTTTTTGGGGGATCAGATTGATGTGACCTTATGTTGTTTCTCCCCAGGCTGTTTAGGAAAAGGTCTCAGATCTCCCAGCTCGGAGTCTCTCCCATTGGGACTGAATTCCCCTGAATCCTCCAAGTAACCAAGCACTTCTGCCAAGGGTATTGGCACAACGTGGCATCATCTTCCTTTTCCCCGTGGGGACAGGGGAGCAGCAGCCTCCTTGCACCCTCTGTCACCTCCAAAGGCTGGGGCAGCACCTCACCCTGGGTCCTGCTGGGCTGAGGTTGTGCACGAGGCTCTTTCAGGCCACTTTGAAGGCCACGTTTGTGGGTGCTGGTCCATGAGCCCTTCTCTCCTCCCCTTCCCTGTCAGTGGCTTTGCTTCCACCTTGATTCTCCTTTCTGTGGGAGGTGAAGGCTGAAAGCAGCTGGTCCATTCTCCACATCCCTGAGGCCAGGAGGTTCCCACAGTGACATCTCTTGTGGGCTGTGATCCTTCATCCACAGTCCTTTTCCATGGGCTTGGCTGCTGACCTGGAGACTCTTCCCAGACATTTAGCTCACATCCTTCATGAACCACTTTTCCCAGGGGGGAAATGGAGGAATGGGCTGAACCAAAGCAGCTCAGTGATGGTTCTGAGAGGCACCAGACCCGTGTGTCAGGGTCAGTCGTGCTCCTCCAGCAGTTCCTGTTTCCCCATCCCCTCCTGTGTCTTTCTCCTTCCCCTGCCCATGCAGGGGGACACAGAAACGTCCCCACAGTGTCGTCTCTGAAAGGGAGAAGCCCAAACCCGGTGGCATTTCCCCCTCATCGGGCAACACCTTCCCTCCCATCTCTTACTGTGTCCATCCTCACCCGACAAGCAAAGCAGAGGATGAGCCAAATCACTGCCCAGCATCACCTTCCCCACCCCGAGCCAGGGCTGGGTTCCCACCGTAGCTCCCATGGAGTTAACGGAGCAGGAATCTCCCACAGCCAGGATGCTCAGTCCCACCTGCTCCCACGATGCTCCCCGGACCCCAGGGGGAAGGATCCATCCCTCTGTCTGTCCCACCCCCGTTCCCAAACCAGCCAGGGAGGCGCTCGCTTTCCTCCCCTCTTCTTGCAGCACCAGTAAGAGGCAGAGTCCACAAGAAGGTAACAAAAAAGCTATATTATATATATATATATAAAATATATACAGAGTGAGGAGATGGAATAATAACCTAGAGATTCTCTATTTCTATTGTATATTTATTCTGTAAATGTCACTGTAAATGCTGTTAAATGACAAATCGTATTCCAAAGTGGCCCGTGACCTATTTTCATTCCCAGTGCTGTACAGATCAATTCTCATTCTATAGCGGGGCATATTTTTACCTTTTTATTTTCTTGTGCGTGCTGCGTGCACGTCCCCTTCCTCCCCCCCCAGCTGCCCTGGGGATCCAGCAGAGAGGAGGAGGAGGAGGAGGAGGAGGAAGAGGGGCGACACCTTTCCTTTTATCCGTGGAAATTCTGTACTTTGTCGTGGCATTCTCTCGGTGTTAGACACGGGGGGTGTTGGGGGGCAGTGTGTGTGTGTGTGTTAGGTTTTAGGAGATCCGTGTTGTCGCCGTGGGAGTGTGCGCGTGTCTGTCCGTGGCTGCCGTGCGTGGGGTGTGCGCGTGTCCGTGTGCGTGGGTGGCTTTGGGGTTCCCTGCTGGCTCCGCTCGCTCACTGCCGGAGCCTGCGCCGGGCGTTTCTCCCGCTCGCCGGGGCAGGCTCTCCCCTTCCCGGGGTCCCAGGCTGCGGATGGGGCCGACCCCCGGTGGCTTTTAGCCCTAGAAATCACTTTCCCCCTCTTTTTCTGCACAGAGGCACAGGGAATAGCTGCTAGTTGTGAGCACAGGCACTTTTCAGTTTTCCTCCAGGCAGTGGGACAAAGAGGGGGGAACCACTGCCCACAGCCCTGTCCCCCCACGTCAGCTCCCTGCTGGGTTCCAGCCCAGATCCTGCTGCTCGGAGCGGTGTGGTGTCCCTGGTTGGGGGGCGAGGAGGTGCTGGGTAGATCGGGGGGCTACAGACCCCGTCCCCTCGCTAGGAGGGGAGGTTCAGTGGGTCTGGAGAGGGCAGAAAGGAGGCTGCAGGAGGGGCACACCCTGTGGTGCAGGTCCAGCCTGTAGGGCTGGAGTTGGGGTGCTCCATCCCCCAGCATCGGGCTCTGCTGCAGGGGCTGGACCTTGACCGCGGTGCAAGGCAGAGGGGTCGGCTGGAGCCGGGCCCCAGGTGTCCCACGGCTCCTTCCCCTCAATCCCTCCAGAACAGCCCCTTCCTCACCTCCCGACTCCCTCCCGGACCCTGACAGGTCCCATCACACCCCAGCACCTCCCACTGCCCTCTGCCGTCCCCCATCCCTCCCGAGCGCGGTGTCGCTGGCAGCAGCGGGGACCCTGGTGGCCGGGAGGGCCATGCTCGGCCATGGGGACGCGCAGGATGCGGCTGCGTCCCCCGGGACAAGCACAAGGCTGGCGAAACCCTCCTGTACAGGTACAAGCACAGACCCGTAGTGACCGTCCCCTGTATCCCCGTAGCCGGAGTAGTTCCCACGCGTGCCGGGCGGGGCCGGGCTGTGCCGGCCGGGCTCCTCGGCCCTCGGGAGAAACCCTCTAAGAGCTGTATCGGAGTCTGATTAAAAGTCTCTTCTTACCAAATCTCTGCTCGTCGAGTCTCTTCTCTGCCTCTGTTTCCGTTCTTGGGCGGGCTTTGGGGGTCTCTCCGGGGTTTGGGGTGGCAAAGGGCATCACTGGCACCCACGGGCATCGAGGGCTGTCCTGTCCTGTCCTGTCCTGTCCCCACTATTCTGTCTCCCCTCATCCCTTCCCTCACCCCGCCTCAGCCCCTGCCAGGGCCTTGCTCAGAGCACGGCTCTCTGCAGGTGCTTTGGGAGCGTCCTGGAGGTTGTTTCCCACCATGGGCCAGTTTAACCAGTACCCACTGGCTTCCCAGGGCACAGGGACCGGGAAGGTGCAGCGCCTGCTCCTCTGCACAATGCCCTGCTGGCAGTGCTGGTGGCCTATCCTGAGCGCCGGGGGTACTGGGACCCTGGAGACCTTCCCTGGAGAAGGACCAAGGTTTTCCAGCAACCCCAGGTGACTTCAACTGCTGGGAATTAGCTTAGGTTAGGTGGGGAGCGAGACCCCTTCCCTTCCCTTC
>VZRZ01006726.1:35792-51231 GCA_013398175.1 Climacteris rufus | reverse complement strand
CCTCCCCAGCCCCGTCTCCGTCCCCCTCTCCCGCCTCCGCCGACCCCCAGCTCCTCGCCCGGAGGAAGGGTGCGTGCAGCGGGCATCTCCCATCCACCGAAATCTATGATCAGCTCGGTGTGTGTCTCCTCCTACCGTGGACGCAAGTCTGGGAACAAACCACCCTCCAAAACATGCCTGAAGGAAGAGATGGGCAAAGGGGAAGAGTCGGACAAGATCACCATCAATGTGGGTGGCACCCGGCATGAGACCTACAAAAGCACCCTGCGGACTTTGCCGGGCACCCGCCTGGCCTGGCTGGCCGACCCCGATGCCCAGAGCAACTTTGACTTTGATGGCAAAAGCAACGAGTTCTTCTTCGACCGCCACCCCGGGATCTTCTCCTACGTGCTCAACTACTACCGCACCGGGAAGCTGCACTGCCCCGCGGACATCTGCGGGCCCCTCTTCGAGGAGGAGCTGACCTACTGGGGCATCGACGAGACGGATGTGGAGCCCTGCTGCTGGATGACCTACCGCCAGCACCGCGACGCCGAAGAGGCCCTGGACATCTTCGAGAGCCCCGAGCCCGGCGGAGGGGCCGGCGGAGAGGAGCCCGAAGAGGAAGGGGGTAGGGAGATGGCCCTTCAGCGCCTGGGCATGGATGACAGGCCCCCAGGGGCGGCGGGGGCTGCTGGAGGGGGTGGCTGCTGCCGGAACTGGCAGCCCAAGATGTGGGCGCTCTTTGAGGATCCCTACTCGTCCAAGGCAGCAAGGGTAAGCTCCCGACACGCGCCGGTGGGGAGGTGGGACGGGGCCGTGCTGGGGTTGTGTCTGCACCTCTGGGGTTGTGTCTGCACCTCTCCACCCCATGGGCGAGAGGGACTTTCCCCTTGGGTTACATGGGCCCCCCAGAACTGTCCCCCTCCTACCACGGGGCACGTTGGCCGTCTCCCATCCTACTCTTCCATTGCCTCCCAAACCCCGTCCAACACATCACATCTGCGGGAGCTGGGCTGAAACTGGGGGCAAGCCCAAGCCCTGCCCGCTTTGTGCCCTTGAGTGGTCCCTGGGCACCTCCTGGGCACAGGGAGATGAGGGATTGTCCTTGGCAGGCTGAGCCCTGGCAGAGTTTCAGGATGCTCTAGGACAGGATGCTTGGGTTCCTCTCCCTGGGCTGCACACGATGCCAGAACCCACACGGGGCAGCCCAGGTGTGCAGTGGGGCTCAGGGCTGGGGCTCAGCTCCTGAAGCAGACGGGATCCTCACGGGTCACTGGTGCTGCTGGTCTGCAGCAGCCACAGCCCCCGAGGACACCCCGTGTCCCCCATCCCCACCGTGGTGGCACTGCCGCCGCCCCCACGCCCCTTCAGCACCTGCAGGGTCTCAGCTGCTGCCCACGATCCACAGGGCCCACAGCCCCCTCAGCCACGCACCGTGTGAGCCCACGGCAGCTCGGCCACGCACCCGGAGCCCCCACCCCTCCCTGGGCATGCCGGCGCTCCCTACCCACAGGCACCGGCGGGCCCGGGATGTGTCCCCCCAAACCAGGCGCGTCTCCGGGCGCTGCTCTGCGCTTGTGTCTCCTCTCCCAGCTCCCCAGAGCATCCCCAGAGCGCTGCCCACCGAACCCCGGCACCCACCCAGCCCCAGCCCCCGGCACGCCCCGCGTGTAAATCGGTGCTGCACACGCACAGACGGGCGCTGGGATGGAGATGGATTCTTGATGCGTTTAGAGGTGTAAAAAAAACCCCATCAATGGTAAGAAATCCTGCAGGCATTTCACACCCACGAGCGGCGCGCGGGGCAGGGGTCGCCTTGGCAAGGAGGTGTTTTTGCAGCAAACGTAAGAGCAACACACACACACACACGCAGAGGATGCTTGGGCAGCAAGAGCTGAGCTGATTTTAGAGGGTACCTGCTCCTCTGCCCGTCTCTGAGGGCTCGTCGCCTCAGAGATGCTCTGAGTGGTGCAAAGCTCCAAATAAAAAATTAAACAAAATTAAAAATAAACCCAAGCACAATAACTCAACTAATTTTTTCCCCCCGGTGTTATTTGGTTCTGCTTTTCCTGTGTGCTGAGCTGCTCCTGGAAAGGTTTCAGCAGGAGGGATGTGTTGGAGGGAGCAGAGATGGTTGTGATCGAGCCCAGAGAGGGGCTGGAGTGGGACCAGTTTGTACTGGGAGCTCCCTGCTTCCTTCTCACTGCCCTAGACAGAGGTTCAGCTCAGCAGTGCCATGGGAATGATCATCTTCCAGAGGTAACTGGAAAAAACACCAGTATGGTTTTGCCATGGCCTAGGAGAACTGCTTTGGCAGAAGGGGAAACTGAGGCACGGAGCAGTGCAACCGGCCAAGGGAGCGCACCCAGTTCCTGGCTGGAGTCAGCACCCGGCACTGGGACGCTGTGGGATCCATGAGCATCTCTGCAGGTGCAACATTCCTGGTGCTGCCCTGGCGTTTTGGGGTGCTCGAGGTCTGTGGTGGTTGGGATTTCTTTAATACTGTCCCGTTTTGGGGTCTCCCCCTCTCTCTCCAGAGCCAAAGGGTGGGCGCTGCTGGCTGCAGGGAATGCGCTGGAGTGGCCAGATGGCATCCTGCCAAACCTTGGGAAGCAGCAGTCCCAGGTTGTCCATGCAAACTCTCTCCTCTCCATGTGGCAGCCGTGACTAAGAGCCTCGAGAGCTGAATTTCCCCGGTCCCCTCTCCCCCTCTCCACGGAGCAGCCCCTCGGGCCCTGAGCCGGCTCCTGGTTATTTCCGTCCTTCCCTCCCTCCCGCACTTCAGCTCCTGAGCTGGCAGCTGTGTGAGCGCGTGGTTGGAAATCTCTCCTGAGTTTTCAGCCTCTTTTCCGTGTGCCATCGATGCCCACGGGATCCCTGGCTCCTCAGTCCAGTCCACTCATGGAATGTTTGGTCTGTCCCAGCTGGAGTTCAACACTTTTCCTCCACATGGGAATCTGCCCAGGCTCTGACTTTACTTCCAAACTCTTCTTACTTGCAGCTCCTCATTATTTTTCCCTTTGGATCCCAACTTGGGCAGTCCTGACCTCACTTCCACAGGGACTTCCAGGCCAGTGACCCCCTGTAGGGTCATGGAATTTTTGGGAATGCTCATCTTGAGCTGTTGAGTACAGGTTGAGTTTGTGTAGATCATCAGCAGGTTCTGCAGGATTTGTTTGGTGGGAGCTCTGGTGTGTATTGGTGGTACTGGGTTTGTACATAGATTTTGTTTTATTTTAAAGACATTTTTTGAAAAAAACCCTTGAGTTTGGAGCAGAGACTGAAGCTGAGGTGAGACATCTTGGGTCAGACAGAGAACTGGAGCAGCACTCTGGGGGGGACACCATGGTTGGCACCGGCTGTGAACCCGACTCTCCTATTTTTAGAGGCTGATTTTGCTCCTTGGGCTAAATCAGGTCTCACCTCACACTCAGCAGCTGGGCTGCTTCATTACCCGGGGGTTTGCATGGTCTCACTCCCTTCCTGGGTGATTATTTTCTTCCTACTTTGCTTTAAATCTAAGTTTTACTCTCCAGGTTTTCCCGAGATTCCCTGTACAGGGAAGCTCAGGAACGTGACTCAGCCCTCGGCTGAAAAGTGAATTATTTTGGCTGTGCCACCACTGTGTAGAGACACTTGTCTGGTGAAGCTGGCCTTGCTTTAAGATCCCACTTTTTGTTGGATTTGCTTCCCAAACTGCACGTGGCTCATCAGCCTTCGGAGCCGCATCCCGGAGCGTGGAGCAGAGGGGTCCGAGTGAGGGGTGAGGAGCATCTCGTCCCATCCCCAGCCAGGTCTCTCACCGGGACAGGAGAATCTTCTTCCAGAGGTTTCTCCATCAATTAACGCCTGATTTAAACTCCACACCGGACTCCTGGAGGGCTGCTGCTCTCTGTGCCAGACCCACACGGGTTTGCCCTTGGGGACACCCCTGGAGGATGCTCCTGGCAGGCTCAGGCCGCGCCGCTGTCCGGGCCGGGTGTTTCTCCAGCGTGACTCAGGCTGTCTCTGCTGCTGATTCACTCCAGCCAGGATCTGGGCTGTCGCCGGGAGCGGCTCCCGGGGCGGCTCTGCCGAGTGCAGTGGCTGGGGGGGCTTGGACAGCAAAAGGTCACATCCTGCTGGGTGCTGGTGCAGCACAGGGGCTGGAGCAGGGTCTGGGAAGCTGAACCCACAGTGCTGCTGTGCCAGAAGAACACAGAATGAGAGTTTTTCCGCTCAGAGGCTTTTCTTTTCGGGGGCTCTTGGAAACAAATGCTCTGGGTCGTGGACTCACCATGAGTGAGGGAGGGGGCTGAGCAGGATGGATGGGGGCACGACAAGGGGGTCCTTTGTGACACAGTCTGTGACTTCCTGAGAGCGCTGCCGGCCCCTCCTCGCCCAAATCTGCGGCAAGGGGGAGGGAGAAGGAGGAGAGGGCTTGGAGGGGACCAAGGTCTCACTGGTGGGGCAGAGAGGAAAAATGGGAACCTCTGGGTGTCACCAGGTCCAGCCATCAGTGGGAGGCTGATCTCTGCCTGCTCCTCTCCTCATCCTGCCCTCTCAGTCCTGGACCTTCTGTGGGCACAGCACCCAGCACTGACCCTCAGGGAGAGGGTGAACGGACACACCCAGACCCCAAACCTCACGGCTATGAACAGTGTGAGCCTGGCATCTGGTGGGGTTTGGGGTGAATGTGGGGGAAAGCTCTTTGAATTTGTCCTCTCAAAACTCATGTCTGTTCCCAGCAGAGGATTGTTCCAGTCCCAGGCTGTCCCAGGTCCCCCTTCATCCCCATCACTGCCATTTCTGGCACATCTCCAGGCACAGCTGGGCCCCAGAACTCCTTCTCCTGTACAGATCATAGAACTTGGAGAAAGGTCTTGGACTGATGGCCCCAGACACTGAGGTTTGCTGTCAACTCATGGGACAGTGCAGGGACCCCTTCCCATTCCCCACCCAAGTTCTTGGGGCAGTGGGTGGCAGCTCCTGGGGGGTTTTGAGCTCCTGCAGAGCGCAGAGGTTGCCCCACATCAGCTCATGGTCTCTTTAACTTTGACTTTCACAGGTGGTTGCTTTCGCCTCGCTTTTCTTCATCCTGGTCTCCATCACGACCTTCTGCCTGGAGACGCACGAGGCCTTCAACATCAACGTCAACGTGACGGAGACGCTGGTGGTCGGCAACACCACGACGGTGCTGCTGACACACAAGGTGGAGACGGAGCCCATCCTCACCTACATTGAAGGGGTCTGCGTGCTGTGGTTCACCCTCGAGTTCCTGGTTCGCATCATCTGCTGCCCAGATAAGCTGCTTTTCGTTAAAAACCTGCTCAACATCATTGACTTCGTGGCCATCTTGCCCTTCTACCTGGAGGTGGGCCTCAGTGGCCTGTCCTCCAAAGCTGCCCGGGACGTGCTGGGCTTCCTACGGGTGGTGCGCTTCGTGCGGATCCTCCGGATCTTCAAGCTGACACGGCACTTTGTGGGTCTCCGGGTGCTGGGCCACACGCTTCGGGCCAGCACCAATGAATTCCTGCTCCTCATCATCTTCCTCGCCCTGGGGGTCTTGATTTTCGCCACCATGATCTACTACGCCGAGCGGATCGGGGCCGAGACGTCTGACCCCACCGGGAGCGACCACACTCACTTTAAGAACATCCCCATTGGGTTCTGGTGGGCTGTGGTCACGATGACGACCCTGGGCTACGGTGACATGTACCCCAAGACCTGGTCAGGGATGGTGGTGGGGGCCCTGTGCGCCCTGGCCGGGGTGCTGACCATCGCCATGCCCGTGCCCGTCATCGTCAATAACTTTGGGATGTACTATTCGCTGGCCATGGCCAAGCAGAAGCTGCCAAAGAAGAAGAAAAAGCATATACCCCGTCCGGCCCCGCTGGACTCCCCCACCTATGGCAAATCCGAGGAAAACTCCCCCCGGAACAGCACCCAGAGCGACACCTGCCCGCTGGCGGTAGAGGAGGGGGCGACCGAGCGGAAACGGTCAGGTGAGACTCCAAAGGTGGGGCCGAGGGAGGGGTGACCTCTGGGAGCCCCCAAGGCAACATCATTGGTCCCCTGAGTCCCAAAATCCCTGGGGATGGTGCAGCTCTGGGTTGGGTGAGGCCTTGGTGTGGGAGGGGCTGAGCCCCTCGGGTGTGAGGGTGTTGGGGCTGTGCTGGTGGACCAGGATGCTGCAGGTCAAATCCCACCTTCAGGAAGGGGGGAAAGACCACATCCTGTTCCCCCAAAGGCCATCCCCTGTTCTCCCAAAGCCCATTTCCTGTTCCCCCAAAAGCCATATCCTGTTCCCCCAAAAGCCATATCCTCCTCTCTCAAAGGCCTTGTCCTCCTCTCCCAAAGGCCATATCCTGTTCCCCCAAAAGCCATATCCTCCTCTCTCAAAGGCCTTGTCCTCCTCTCCCAAAGGCCATATCCTGTTCCCCCAAAGGCCATATCCTGTTCCCCCAAAGGCCATACCCTGTTCTCCCAAAGCCCATATCCTGTTCCCCCAAAGGCCATACCCTGTTCCCCCAAAGGCCATATCCTGTTCCCCCAAAGGCCATACCCTGTTCTCCCAAAGCCCATATCCTGTTCCCCCAAAGGCCATATCCTCCTCTCCCAAAGGCCGTATCCATCTCCCCTAATGATCACAGGTCAAGTCACTGTGGTGGGACTCAAAGTGCCCCTGCCTAACCCACTTCTCCCTTACCCTGACAGAGGGAAGACCACTTGCCTGCCCCCCATCTTAGGCTGGTCATGCCCTTGGGATAGATTTTCCTTTGCTTCCTCCCATCATATATCAGAGAAACCTTTACCAAAACTGATAAATCCATGGACATTCCCTGGGGCTTGACCCCATCTCCTCACTCATCTTTTGGCAGACAAAATCCCTGCATGGCTGCTCCAAATCCTGAGCAAAACCAGTCCCTGGACATTTCTTTTTTCATCTCCTGCACTGAGCTGAAGTTCGGGATTTGGCCAGCCTTCCCTTTGGATCAGAAGGCACAGCCCAGCTGTGGGCAGCTGTTGGTGGGCACCATCCCAGGGGCTGAGTTTGGGGGTCTGCAAGAGCCCAGCCCCGGTGTCACCGTTGGCCACGGCAGCTGCTCTGCCCCTTTTGTCTTGGTTTGCTGCCAGTGGCATCCCAGGAGTGGCCAGAACAGGAGGCAGCAGGGTGGGGTTGTGTCCTGCAGCAGCACTGAGGTCAGCCCTGAGCAGCTGCACATCTGCCCTCATGTTTAACTCTGCTGTCCCTCCCCCTGGGGGGACACAGGGAGCTCCGGATGCCCCAGAGGGCTCTTTTCCTTTATAAATCTCCCTTTTCCTACACATCCCATCTGCCCCAGGAGCCCTGGCAGTGGGGAGCAGCGGGAGCCAGGAGCTCAGGCCAGGCCCTCACGTGGCAGAGCATCCTCTCAGTCAGCAAAGCAGAGACTCAGGGGACATAAATTAGCACTCCCACCCCCCTGAGCAGCCCGTTCCTTAGCGGTGTGAATTTTGGAGAGCTAATTCCCTCCAATTAAGTGGGTGGATCTCAAAAACTCGGGGTGTTTCATCCCCAGCTTTGGCTTCACGGAGGTTTTATAACCCTCAGCAGGACTAGAGCTGCTTGGAATTAAATCTGGCACTGTCCTGCTGTCCTGGCTGCTCTAAATGAGCGTGGGATCAGCACCTGGATTGGAGGTGTTGCTCTGGGCCACCTGTACCCTTCTCTGCTTCCTTGCTTGGGCTGACCAACCCCTTCTGGCCACCCCAGCAGCTCGTGCCGTGGGTTTGTCAGCTGCTCAGGGATCTGTGCCGCCTCCTTTCAGACTCCAAGCAGAACGGGGAGGCCAACGTGGTGCTGTCGGACGAGGAGCAGCCGCTGTCCCCCGCGGACGAGGAGAAGCGGCCGATGCGGCGCTCCAGCACCCGCGACAAGAACAAGAAATCGTCCACGTGCTTCCTGCTGGCCACGGGGGACTTCTCCTGCGCAGCGGATGGAGGCATCCAGAAAGGTACAGATGGAGGTGTGAGCTGGGCCTGGGCAGGGAGGGGAGTGGGGGCTGAGGGAAGGATTGTTGGCTCGACCCAGGACAGTGGCTCATCTCCATCCTCCGGCCTGGCTGGTCTCTGCTCCCCGAATCCACGTCCTCCTGCCTCTCCATCTGCTTCATCTCCGTCCACCACATCTCTCTGTGCTAGCTCCACATTTTTTGTTTTCTCCTCCCCCGACTGCCCCTGTTTGGGGTCTGTGACCCCTTGTGGCTGCACTGCCCTCCCTGGGGACAGCTCTGTCCCTTCGCTCCCCAGTGCTCCAACCTCTCCAGCTCTTCTCCCTGGGTTTCAACCACCCATCTCCGGGTGGTGTGAGTGGGACATCTCTCCTGGAGACGTGGGGAGGTTGTGACTGAAGGTCACCAAAAAGTTTTCAGTAGGGATAAAACCCCAGAGGCTTTTCCTTTCCTCTCCCCTCCAATGGCTTTGGGTGGGTTCGAGCGTGGGGAGCCGCGATGTGTCAAGTGCTGCCTTGCCAGCAGCTCCGGGCTGCCAGAAAGGCTCCTCTGGGTTTGGAACGGGAGCTGTGCTAAGTGTTGAGGTTTTCCATGGGAAACTGAGGGGGAGATGAGTCAGGAAAACATAAAACTCCTTCCCATGACTAAACAAAGTCTTCTTCAGACTCGTCCCAGCCTTCTCTGCTCCTCTGCCTGTCTCCCAGCACTCCAGCCCCGGGGAGGGTAAATCCAGTGCCACAAAACCCAGCTGCACCCTCCGTTGCTGGGATAATTCTTAGGACACGGCTCAGTTTTGCAGTTGTGCAGTGTTTTGTGTGTCCAGGGTGGTGTGGGATGATGTAGCTGCAGAGCTGACCTACTTCCACCTCCATGGTACCAAGTGGTGGCCGCTGCTCACAGGGAATGGTGCCTGGGAGCTGGCACCAGGCAGCAGCAGGGATGATGTGCTGTGGCCTCAAGCTGCTCCCCAAGACCTCTTGGTGCTTTGGAGACCCTCAAGGGTTTGTTGAGCTGCTTGGGATGGGAGGCAGGGAGGTGCTTGGGAGCAATCATGTTTGTCAGTGGTAGAAGAAAATCGGTGGTTTCCTCCTCCTGGGAAATCAATGATTCCCTTTTGGCGTTCCTGCTCAACCTTAGAAAGAGGAAAAAGCTTTGTTCCTCCTTGGGCAGCAGGGCACTGTCAAATATTTTCTTGAAATGCCTCATGTCTTTGTCCTGGAAGCGCCTTTTCCTGTGAAGTTGGTCTCCTTCCTTAATACCTGCTAATGTGGAGAGGGGAGGCAGCTTTAGTCCCACTCCAGACTGGGAGGGGGAATGCTGAACTGGAAGGGATGGAGGAGAGGGAGGAAAGGCAGTGCTGATCTTCCTCCTTAGAAAATGCTGAAGTCAGGCAACTTCAGCTGAAGCATTTGAGTCTGGTCCTACTGAAGGCAGGAGAAGTGGAGCAGCTCTAAGGGCTGATGGTCCAGAGCTTTCGCTCACTCCCAAATCCTGTTCATGGATTTCAGGAGACCAGGAGGTTTCTGTCCTTGAGTGGTGGCAGCAGCAGCTCTTTGGAAGGGCACTTTGGGGATCATTCTTGGGGTGTTCTGGTGTTTTCCTTTATAAATCAGAGGCTTTTTGCATGTTAAAGGCAGAGGGTGTGCACAGGTACTTACCCCTGTTGCTGGAATGATGTTGCACATGGAGAATGCTGGATGCCGTGTCCAAAGGGGCTTCAGTGATGCCTGAGACCTTTTGGGAAGAGACAACCTCAGTACCTGTGTCCTGCTTGGGCTGTGGGACAGATGGGTGGGATGCTGTCCTGGGAGGTCAGGGCTGCCCTGCCGGAGTGCTCCAGCATGGTCCAGGGTGACCAGAGGTGACCAGAGATGACCAGAGATGACCAGGGGGCAAAGCAGCCTCCAGCCAAAGCCGTTGGGAGCTGCAGAGGCACCTCTTCCCTTGGTCCTGATTTATCTCCTGCTGAGGCTGTTTGTTCTGGTACTGGGATGCTGGCAGCTCTGCAAATTGAGATGAGCTTGGTTCTGAGCCCAACTCAGTGATGGCCATCTGTCAGATCCTGGGACAGGTACTGGTGTCTGTACAAGCTGTGGAAACCAGGAGATGGTTCAGGAATGAGCTGCAGATCTCGGCATCCATTGTGGTTCAGCCCTGCTGCCAGTGGTTGGTCTTGGGGCAGCTCGAAGAGAAGAGCTCCCCTGCCCAGCACCCCTTGGACCCAGGGCTGGAGAACACTGAGCTGGATTGCTGTGGATTCCTCTGTGGAATGTATTTCTTGTTCCTGGAGCTGCTTCCAGTGGCATCACTCTGCTCCCTGGCTTCTGGGGACAGCCTCAGACCCCTTATCTCCCTTCAGCACCCGGGTCCCGCTCAGCAGTTCCCAAAAGCGTGTCCTGTTGGGTGCAGACACCTTGGCATGGGGCTGTCTTGGAACACCAGCGCTGTCCTCGGCTTGGATGGAGGGATATGGAGGCAGGATGAGCCCAGCATCCCCCCTGCCAGTGAGATTGGTTAGGATGAAACCACGGAATCCTTTGGGTTGGAAAAGAGCTCTACGATTCCAGCCTTCCCCCATCACTCCAGCACTAACCCATGTCCCCAGGTGCCACATCCACGTGCCTCTGAAATAGCTCCACCCCTCTAGCAGCACATTAACCTGGCACAGCAGCGGTTTTGAGCTCTGTAGAGCGTGGTGCAGCTGATTTTTGCTCTGTTCCTTGCTGTCAGTGCAGGCCCATGTCCCACATGGATGGGATGGAGTCAGGGATGCCCACGGGAGCATCCCCTGGAGGTGCCTGTGATGCCTTATCAGGGACCACCTAAAAACAGAGGCCACACGAAATTAGGAGAGTAAAAAAGCAGTTATATTTATATTTATATTTATATTTATATTTATATTTATATTTATATTTATATTTATATTTATATTTATATTTATATTTATATTTATCAAGGGTCTTCAGGTACATTTAGGGCAGACAAAGCCCCCCAGGGGCTTCACCCGAAATGGACGATAGTTGCCCCACATCAGCTCATGGGATTTTCATACTTTTATAAGTTTGGTGCATTTGCATATTGGGGTTTAATCTTCCAATTACAGCTTCAGGTAATGAAGTAATTTACCCCCAGTTTCCTCCCCCATCCCACTTTTGTTTACCTTTCTTGGGGCCTGAGCCAGTGAGGTGTCCTTGGGTCTCAGGCCTGGAGAGGAATTGTTTGTCTGACCAAAATGGGAAAACAGCAGCTCACACTCTGTGTGGAGTTTAGAGTGAGACACTAAAGAACTGCAGGATTACAAATATATGAAAAATATAAAAGGTGAAATCCTAAGGCATCAGCTGGGGGGCAGCGAGGCCCAGCCCACAGGACGCCACACAAGCTGGGGACACCAGGCCGCTGTCACCAACAGGAACAGGCGATGCTGGGCTCTGCTGGTCCCTGCTCCACCCCGTCCCCTCTGCGGGGACCAGGCAGTGCCACAGCCCAGGGGGAGCCCCTGGGGTCGCACACCGCTCTTTTATTGGCAGCAAACCCTTTCCCAAAGCATTCCCGGAGACCTTGTGTAGCCCCGGGGCGAGTGACTGTGACACCGGCTGTGTTAATGAGCTGTGGCAATTAGCAGAGCACAACCCGCTGGCCCCGTGGTGGCACCTGGCCCTGGGTGTGGTGGAGAACCACGACAGGCCTGAGGGACGGGGTCCTGAGCTCCTTGCCAGGTGCTGCTGCAAGTGTGGCTTGGGATAGACTGATGGAGAGGATGAAGTGCTGGGCTTGGGGCAGGTTTGCCCTGGAGTCCCACTGCAGAGGGTCCCCGGGGAAATCAAACACCTTTATGAAGTTCTGCCCCAAAATGTGGTGCTGGAGGCTCAGTCAGAGTGAGCAGTGTGATTTTAGCCCTGTTCCTGTGCCTGTTCCCATCCTTCTGTGTTCAGAGTTGGGAGCAAGAGGCAAAGAGCATCCCTGTGAGCTGCACCAGCAGGGCCTGCACGGCCCCACAACCTGGTGCTGTTTGGGTGCTGGGTCTGGGGTCACCCCAAGCTTCCAGGGACCCGCTGGATCTCAGCACGGCTCTTCCCACGCACGGCCGGGGTGGCAGGGAAAGGTGTGAGCTCTCCAAGGAGCCTCAGAGCTCCCAGAGAAAGAGCGAGGGGAACGAAGGATGAGCCCGATGCAGATTTTTGGGGGTGTTGTGGGGAGCAGGGGATCTTTGCATCAGCTGCTGTAGGTGGGAAGCTCCCCCAGCTCCCCCAGCTCAGGGCTGTGCTCACTTCCCTCCTAGCTGGCTGTGTGGAGCCGTGCCAAGGAGTAAATAAGGAAATTGCTCTTCTCCTCAGGCCTGGTTCTGTTCCCGTTTCCACTGCGGGGCCTGGGAAAGCTTTCCTGGAGTCAGCAACAGGTCTAGGCAGGTGTCCCTCTGTCCCCCAGGCCTGCCTGTGCCCCACAGCTGCAGGAGCTGTGTCTCTCAGCAGGCTGAGAGGGGCGGAGGGGCTGGAGAATCCCTGCTGGCTGCTGGGGCTGGGAAACGACTGGGAAAAAATTATAAAAAGGGGATAACCCCAGATTTGAAGAGGTTGTGTTCTGGAGCCTTTTCCAGGTGAAGTTCCTGTCTCAGCCTCCCCCTCGGGGGAGTTCGTGTGAGGGTGAATCTGTGGCTGGTCTGGTGTGGGTGTCAGTCCCTGATCCAAGTCCAAACCAGCCTGGCCAGGCCAGCACCAGCAAAGCCGAGCCCAAAGATGTGCCATGAGCTCCTGGGGGGGGACCCAGGGAGGGATTCCAAGCTTGGCACTGCCAAAGGGGACATCCATCACTTTGTTTTTCTGCTGTCAGGAGCCGCCTGCCTCCGCTCCCCCCCTGCACACGCGCTCGCTTCCATGGTCTTGCTTTCCCTGGAACTCGCTGGTGTCTTGGGAAGGCTCAGGCTTGGCTGGGTTTGCTCACCCGGGTGCTCTCAGGGAAGCTCCAGGCGCAGGGACATTGGGCTCATCACAGCTGGGAGCATCATTAATTTTCCATATTTTGACAGCAGATCCAGGGAACAGACTCATCTTTAACAGTGCTGCTTCCTGGACTTAAAAATTCAATATTTAGGGCAAATACTTTTTGTCTTTCCAGAAAGAAAAGTTGCTTTTGACCCATGAGGACTTTTCTTCTGGCTATTGTTTTTTCAATAAAAGCTGGAGAAATTCCTGGCTTTTTTGGGGAAGTGTGAAGGGTTCCCATGCTTAAAGAAATAGAAGTATTTTCTCTTTAATGCATTTTCTTATGGAAAATAATGAGCACCTCTACCTGCTCCTTTCCACAGAGAAAGGTGTCAGCAGCAGCTTGCTGCTACAGGGGTTTAAAAACCAGAGCCGCGGGAATCACTCCTTCCAAATCCCATATTTGTTTGAGTTCTGCTGCTTTTCCCCGTCTGCTTCAGCCCACAAAATCCCCAGACTCATTCCTCATTCAGAGCAATTTGGGAAACAAAACCCAACACCCTTCAGGAGCAATTTGGTCTCCTCATTGATGACTCTCGAGTCCTGGATTTGGCCGGCGCTGCTCGGCAAAGGGCGTGGGAAGCTCTGGGGGATCCGTAGGTTGTCCTCAAAGAGCCCTTCCCAAACTTTTTTAGGGGGGTCACTTGGGGTGTGGGGCTGGGTGACGCTCAGCCTGGTGCTCTCAGCATTCCAAGCCTTGGGAAGGAGGCTGCTGGGCTCTAACCTGTCTGTTTTCTTCACCAAGGCTATGGAAAATCCCGGAGCCTGAGCAGCATAGCTGGTGTGGCAGGATCCGCGGTGGGCTTGGCTCCCCTGGCGTCCCGCTGCAGCTCCCCCTGCTCCCTGCAGCGCCCCTGCTCCCCCGTCCCCTCCGTCCTCTGACCTCGGACCTCGCTTGGCCCTGCTGTCCCCGAGCCCCCCGTGCCCCCCACGCCGCGGCCCCGGCGCCCCGAGGAGCCCCAGCTGGGACATCTCCACCCCAGGGCTGCTCTGGCCCTCCCCGCTCCCCTGCCCTGGTCACAGGACCTGTAACGTCCCCACTGACCCCATCTCGTGTCCACGCGCTCGGACAGTCCCTGGAGAAGGTGTTGGGGTGCTTCTCCCCTCCTCGAAACCTTCATTCATCCTAAATAAACCAAGGCCAACCCCTGCGAGTCCCTCCCCGCCGTGGGCCGTGTGCGTTGGGCTAAAGGGTGGTGGAAACACCAGGAGGACAAGTTGACTCATGAAATTATATCTCATTGTGCTGGAAATGGCTGAGTTCATATAATTTTAGGTTTTGGTTTTTGTTGTTTTTTTTTAAACCAGCCTCGAGTTTCTGGAGGCAACGGATGAATAAACCTCTGTTCCCTGCCCAGCAGTGGCTCCCCTCTTGTTTTGTGCCTTTTTCTGCCTAAATCCTACTTGTTCTTTCCCAGACTGGGTCTGCTTCTCCATCCACCCTCAGGATGGGTCTGAGGGCCTTGGAAAGCAGCCTGGAGGTCCTGTGGAGGCTGGAGGGCCCTGAGAGAGGGTGCAGGGAGCACACAGAGGTTGGGATAATAAGCATGGATGCTCCCATGAAGAGCTGGGAAGTGGTGGGAAGAGGAATAAGGGTCCTTGGGAAAGCTGCTGGTGGTGTTGAATAATAGGGATGAGAGATTTGAGGCAAAATGATGCTGTAGTTGATGGGGAAGGAATCCTGGTTTGGGATGGACGTGCAGTGGTGGGGCAGAACATTCCCATGGGGATGAGGGCTGGGTTTGAACCAGATCCTCCCCATCCACGGGAGGATGAGGCCGGAGAGCCAAACTCCCTGGTGCACTGCTGGGTTTTGTTCACGTGTTTTGGTTTTTGGGCTGATTTGGAATGATCTCAGGTGTCTTTCTGAACTAGAATAAACCCTTCAGTCCCTGAGCTCTGGCTCATTTCTAGTTCTGTCCAGCTCAGCATCTCTGGAGGTGCTTGGATCTCGGGTCTCCATGAGGGGCTGATTTTGGGGATCCAGTCCAGGTCCTGAACCCCCCACGGTGCTCTCTTGGCCTCTTTCCTCCCTCTGAACACGTCAGGGCAGGAGTCCGGGCACTTTTTTAGGGAGCAGAGCTCAGTTTTGTGTGTGTCTAAAAAGCAAAGAGCCCCAAGAGCTTTTTGGGGGTCAGACCCTTCTCCTCCATCACAAACTGGAGCTGGTGCTCAGGGAATGGTGCAGAGAGAGGAGCCCTGCAGGGCAAGGCTGGTCACAGGTTGGGCTCAGAGATCTTGGAGGTCTTTCCCAAATGTAAGGATTCTGTGATTCCATGGTCCCTGCACCCAAAAGGAGCCAGGATGGATTTTGGCTGTTCCCACAGCCAGGACCCTCCTGCTCCATCCCAGGCTCCCCAGGTCTCAGTTTCCCTTGGTGAGGAGAAGGAGCTGCCAGGAGGAGCAGACACCACATGTCCAGACCAGTCCCCTCCGAGTCCTACACCAGAAGCCCTTCGCTTTTAGTTTTCCTTCCTTCCTTCCTTCCTTCCTTCCTTCCTT
>VZRZ01006726.1:7723-32695 GCA_013398175.1 Climacteris rufus | reverse complement strand
GCTCCACGTCCTTCTGCTGCTGTTCCCCAGGGCTGGGGCAGCTCTGCAGGTGGGGTCTCACCTGAGGGGGGCAGAGGGGCAGAGTCCCCCCCTCACCTTTGCCCATGCTGAGGGCTCAGCCCAGGATTCAGGGGGTTCTGATTCCCAGTGCACGAGACCAGGGAATGCTGAGTTTTTCATCCACCCAACACCCCCAGATCCTCCTCCTCAGAGCTCCTCTGCCAGACCAAAGCAGAGTTAGTGTAGGACCTACACAAAGCCCTCCTCAGGGGCTTTGAGGAGATGCTCGTAGGGGGACAGTGGGACCATGTGAAGTCCCCATGTCCCCATCCCGGGAAATTCGGGGGTGATGGCCCTGGCAGCCCCACAAGAAACCTGGGGGATGCTGGAGCTGGGTTGTGCCAGGCTGTGCTGAGCCTCCTGCCTTGCCCAGGGCAGCATCCCATGGATGTTGGTGCTGGATCTCACCCAAAAACAGCCTTGAGGAAGGGGCTGCCTGTCACCGAGGGGCTGCGAGGGCGAGCAGGGAACAGAGCCAGCACGGCTAAGCCAAGACAGGAGGGCTGTTTTCTCGTGGTGGCTTTGTTTGGGGGACAAAAAAAAAGAAAAAGAAATCTGGGCTGTTGTTATTTATTTTTAGTGGCGCTAATTTTTTTCCGAGGCTGGGAAGCTGCTTTCCAAGGCAGGTCCCTGGAGGCTGCGGGCAGCAGGTCTCGAGCTAACACACGAAATGGCTTTGAACGGGGAGGAGGAGATGGGAGTTAAAAGCCAAGTCGTGCCCCTGGTAAATCAATCGACCTGATGGGGAGTGTTTCTAGCAGGACACGAGCCCTGCCAAGAGCTTTTAGCTGCTCGCAGGAGGGATTGAACCAAGAGCTGGGATATTTTTCAGCAGCCACTTGGTGCGTGGGCAATGCTGGTCCCCAAATTGCTGGAGGGGGATGATGTTGGGTCCCCAAACTGGTTTGTCTTGGGAGGTGGGGAGCTCTGCTGCCAGTTCGGGGATTTAAGGCGCTTTAGCTCCAAGGGGTTTTGTGGGATGTGAGGTTTGAGAAGCCTCTGTGTCTGGGCATCGCTCACCCGAGCTGTGCAGTGATGCTCGATGGGGAATGAGACCTTTATTTTGTGGGAAATTAGGAGTTTTTGGAGCTGTGTTGGGTCTGCAGGGGAGGCAGCTGGGTCAAAGCCACGAGCAGGAGCTGGGGGTGAAGTTTAAAGCGAAATTCCGTGGCTTATTGGGTGGCTCAGGCGCTGTCTCCCCGCCTGGCAGCCCCTCGCCTGGAAACCGGGCCTGGCACATGGGGAGAGGCGGTGGGGTGACTCAGAGCTCCAATCAATGATAATTAATTCAATGATAACAAATGAGAGGGAGAGAGGGAGAAGAAAAAACACTGCGGGATTAATGCACCAGGCTTGGCTTTGGGACATCTGGCTTGGGATTGGCTTGGGAAGTTTTGGGCAAGAGCCGCTTTCTGGGAGGGGAGGGTGGAGAGGGATGTGGTGGGGATGATGCTTTTCTCCTGCTTTTCATTTTTACCCTCACAATCCCCCTCACTCCATGTCTGGTTCCTCTTGGAGAATCATTTCCCAGGTCTCCATCCCTGGCTCCATTCTGAGGCTTTCTTTAACCATTTTTTCCTGATTTACTGATGCAACAGCAGCATTTTATCCCTCTGGAAAAGGCCATTTCACTTTGTGCTTACTCTGTTTTTCTCATCCTACGAGGTCTGGGTCCCCTGGAAGCTCGGTGTCCCTGTCCCTCTCCCATTCCTCCCCAGGCAGCCGATGGGATCAGTGTCTAACGCTGTGTTTAATATTTCTGTCTTTAATTGCAGATTCCTGCCAGGACACCCTCGCTTCCAGTTACCCCCAGGGTGAGGTGGTCACCTTCTCCTGAGCCCGGGCTGGGTGCAGGCAGTGCCCTGGTGAGGGTGCCTTCCCCGAGGGATGCTGTCCCCGAGGGATGCCTTCTCCGAGGGGGAGGGATGTGTATCCCGAGGGATGCTTTCCCCAAGGAGGAGGGATGCTCTCCCTCCCTCCAGGGGATGATCTTCCTGAGGCTGAATGATTCATTCCCCCAGGGATGCTCTGCCCAAAGCCCAGGGACAGTTTCCCTAAGGCTGGGACATGCATTCCTCTAGGGAAATTGGGAAATTCCTCTAGGGAAATTCCTTGGGGCCAAAGGATCCTTTTCCCAAGGGAGATGCTCTCCCTAAGGCTGAGGGGTGCCTTCCCCAAGGCCAAGGGATGCTGTCCCCCAGGCTGGGCCATGCATTCCCCCAGGGATGCTATCCCAAGGCCAAGGGATGCCCTCCCCAAGGCCAAGGGATGCTCTCTCCAAAGCTGGGGCATCCATTCCCCCAGGGATGCTCTCCCTGAGGCCAAGGGATGCCCTCTCCAAGGCCAAGGGACACTGTTCCCAAGGGAGATGCTCTCCCCAAAGCCAAGGGATGCCCTCCCCACGCCCAAGGGATGCTCTTCCCAAGGAATTTTCCTTCCCCAGAGCTCCAGCTCCATCCCGGGGGGTTTGGCAGCCGGGTCCCCCCCGAGAGGTGCCGCCGAGCAGCAGGGCCGGGAGGGAGGCTGGGGACAACCCCGCTCCCGATCCTGGTGCCAGCCCTGCCACGGCCACGCTCCCCGAGCCCCCAGCACCCCCGGGCTGCCCCGTCCCCGCGCCCACGCTTGCGGCTGCACCTCACCCCACCCGCGGAGCTCAGCTGCTCACCGGGACAGCCCCTCCGTGCTCTGACCCCCCCATCGCCGCCGGGACCCTCCTCGGGGGTGCCAAAGGCTCCGTGCAGGTGCCACCCTCGCCCCTCCCGCGGGGCAGATCCCGGGAGGGGGGGGGGCGAGCGGGGCGGGGGGGGCGGGGGATGGGGACGGGCAGCAATCGGTGACCGGGGTGGGGGGACCCGGCCGGCCTGGAGGGGTCAGGGTCTCGTCAGGGTCCTTCTAGCGCTGTTCCATATCTCTGTGACCAAGGCAATACTACTCCTGTCTCCGTCTGTCCTGTTCGCATGCCTGTCCAACGTGTAGAGTTCCAATAAACCATCCATGAGCTGAGTCAGCTCCCGTACCCCTCCTGCCTCCCTGTCTCCTTGCTGCCGGCTCCCTGCGTGCCCACGGAGTCCTGTCCCCACCCCGAGTGCCCCTGGCTGTGGGAACGGGGATTTTGGCTGTGGCATTGCCTGGGTGTTGCCTGGATCTCCTCGAGGCAGGGGATTCTTCCTCCCTGCTCTGCTCTCATGAGATCCCAGCTGGAATGCTGTGTCCAGCTCTGGTGTTCCCAATGTAAAAAGGATGTGGAAGTGTTGGAGCAAGTCCAGAAGAGGCCAGGAAGGTGATAAAGGGACTGGAACACCTCCCCTGTGGAGACAGGATGGGAGAGTTGGGGCTGTTCAGCCTGGAGAAGAGAAGGTTGTGTGGAGACCTCACAGCACCTTCCAGGATCTGAAGGGGCTCCAGGAGAGCTGGAGAGGGACCCTTCATCAGGAACTGGAGTGACAGGACAAGAGGGACAGGACAACAGCTTCAAACTGAAAAAGGGGAAATTTATGTCACATATTGGGAAGGAATCGTTCCCTGTGAGGGTGCTGAGGCCCTGGCACAGGGTGCCCAGAGAAGCTGTGGCCGCCCCATCCCTGGAAGTGTCCAAGGCCAGGCTGGACAGGGCTTGGAGCAGCCTGGAACAGTGGAAGGTGTCCCTGCCCATGGCAGGGGTGGCACTGGATGGGATTTAAAGTCCCTTCCAACCCAAAGCAGTCTGGAATTCTGTGATTCCATGTTGTGGCTGAGCTCCTTGCTCTCTCACAGGGCTTGGAGCAGAGCCCACGCTGGACAGCCCACGGCAGGATGGTTTCAACACCCACAGGACATCCCTTTGTTGGGGGAAAGGCTCTGCAGAGCTGGCACAGCCCTGCCCACCCGGGCAGCAGGGAGGACACAGCCAGCAGTGCTGGATCACTGCGGGGCCATCCTTGGCTCTCAGAGGGGTTGGGGTGAACGGGCCGGTCCTGCTGAGCTGTGTGGGCAGCTCTGAGCTCGTTCCTGACCCCACGGTCCAGCTCTCAGCCCTTTTGGGGCTGTCCCCTCCCAGACACAGCCAGAGCCCTCGGGGAACCGCAGACACCTGGCACAGCCCCGGGTGCTCCCAATCACCCCTGCCCTGAGCTGGGGGGCCTCTGCTGCCACCTCGCCTGGAGATTTTGGGGCTCCACCTTTGACAACCTGAGGTGTTTTTTTGGGACCAGCAGTGCTGGGAGAGGCTGGGACGGGCAAAACCAGGGATGGAGCTGAAAAGCTGCCCTGAAACTGGAGAGAAAACATTCCCAAATGTGAGCAGGCGGTGGCCGGGGGCCAAGGAGCAATTACAGAGAGAGTTTTCCTGCGAGAGGCTGCGCTGCCCGCGGCGCTGCAGAGCCCTCGGCAGAGCCCTGCGGTGCTGCGCCCGTGCCCGGCCCTGCTCCGGCGCGGCCGCGGTCACGGATCGATCCCGGATCGATGCCGGATCGATGCCGAGGCCGGCCGAGGGTCGGTCGGGGGGTGCGGAGCCCCCGCAGCCCCGGGGCGCTGTCACCCCTGTCCGGGGAGCGCCCGGAGGTCTCAGCGGCGCCCGGGACCTGCCCGGCCGCTCCCCGGTGACCTGGAGGGGACAGGGACAGCCCTTGGGGGGTCTGCGGGGACAGGGGTGGGTGGTTGGGACAGAGCTGGCTGGAGATGTCCCCTGCGTGTCCCTCAGCAGCAGGATGAGGTCCCTGCTCTCCCCTGGCACTCCCTCCCACCACCATTCCATTCCAGGCCCATTGCCGCCTGTTCCTCTCTGATCCCTGGGCAACAAGTTAGTCAGGATGAACAAAGCAGTGGCTCGGGGACGGAATGTGTCCCAGGGATCACCCAGCTCTCCTGGGGGCTCCTCTCCTTCCTCCTTCCACTCTGGGAGAGAGGGAAGTCCGTCCATGCCCAGCCCTGTGGCTGCAGGGTGAGAACTGTGGCTTCAGCCTAAAGCTGGGGGAGGTGGGGGTAATGAACGGCCAAACCCTTCCAAAGCTGCCCGAAGGTGGATGTGATCCATGAGCCAGGGAAGGCCCTTCACCCTGTGGGGGTGTTGGGACACAGGAGGGGATGAAGCCCATCCCAGCCCCCAGCTGGTCCAGGACCTCCCGAGCTCCTGCTCCGGCTGCTCCATGGGCTGGGCTGGGGCTGTGCCCTGGGCTGCTGGACAAGGCCATGGGCAACCTGGCTTCCCAACAGATCACAGACACACGGGAATGTTGTGGCAGGTGAGGGAATGGGGCTGGGAGAGGCCGGACCCCAGATGGGGGCAAAACCCTCTTGGGGGAGCACCAGGATCAGGCGTGGGAGAACAACAGGTCCTGGATGGAGCAGAAACCCCAAAGGGGAGCAGAAATGTCGATTTATCAATGTTTCCCATTCCCCACAAGGAATCCAAACCATTTTTGGATGCAGGCATCCGCCCCTTCAGTGGGCAGGGGGATGCTCCCGGCATTCCCACATCCCCACGGAGCAGATGATCCTCACCAGTGGGTGATCCCAGCCCAGCCCAGCTCCGGCAGCCCCAGCCTGGGACTGGCAGGGATTTTGTTGGTGCCACTGCTTGTTTGGAGCAGCAAGACTTGGATTCCGGTGCTTTTGGCACGACTCTGCTCCTGGCCCATGTTCCTTGGCTCTCCATCCCTCTAGGTATAAATCCAGCCAAGTGGGAGAAGGGAGACGAGGGATGAGGACAGAGCCTGGCGTGCCCTGACACCGCTCCCTTGCTCTTCCCAAATAAAAATCACCCTTTTCCCCACCATCCCCGAGCATTTGTGTTTCTTTTCCTCTGTTCCTGAAGCCAAGGAGACACATGGAGCACCCGGGGACACCGAGAGGGAGCACGGGCAGAGAGAGCCGGAGGGGCGGTGACAGCATCCCTGGCTGGGGGATGGGGGTGGGATGGGCCAGCAGGTGCACTCAAAGGAATTTTAATCAACAAAAGATGGGGCTGTCAATAAAACAAGCACGAGGCTCCGGGGCAGCGCGCCAAGGGATGAGAGCAGGGTTTTTAATCTGGGAAAGTACCTGCCTGGAGGGAACAGCACGGGGAACAGCACCGGGACACGGCGGGAAAGGGGCTGCGGCCACACCAGGGGTGACCGAGGGGCCGGGGCTGGGGTGGAAAAGGGGCTCCCCCCGGAGCCAGGCCACCCTCTGGGGTGCTGCTGCAAGGGGAGCGGGTGGGAGAAGGGATGGGTGGTTTGTGTGGGGATGTTGGGATCCTCCATAGCTGTTTGTGCCTCAGTTTCCCGTTCCTAAGCGGAGATGTTTGATCACCCCATTCAGACAGGCAGGTTTGGGGGATGGGGGGATAAAGAGGGGCTGTTGTAGGGTGAAAGCAGCCGTGGGATGTGGGAGAAGGGCAGCAGGAGCTGAGCATCCTGTGGTGAGCAGGAAGAGGCAGCTTTGGGCAGGGATGGATTTCCAGGACTTCAGGAAACACCAAACCATGGGGAGCACCTTATGTGCCCTGGAGGTGCAGGTGAATCCCTGTATCCCCCCCCTCAAAAAGTCCTTCCCTGCATTCCAAGGCCGAGTTGGCCCCACACCTCGCTCATCTCTGGGACTGCAGCAGTGCCAGGGGGTTTTGGAATGGGGAAGGAGCCAGCCCAGCTGGTGCCTCCTCCTTCCTGCTGAACACCGGTGGGAAGGTGAGGAGGTTGATTCCCTGCCCTAATCCCAGCTCTTCGCTGAGGATACCTGTGCTTGCCACAGCCTGGGGAGCCAGGGGGATGCAGGAGGTGGAACTGGGAGCACTGCACAGGTTCCAAACCCACGCCAGAGCAGCTCCTGAGCCCACCCAAGCCTCTGGTGCAGTTGATGTCACTGGTCAAGGCCTCAGAGAGGGGATGGTGGAGGAAAAGGATGGAATTCATGGGGCTGCCTTGCTCTGTTTGGGATCAGTGGGATTATACAAAGCCCTTTTCCCCAGCAGAGCCTCACCCTATGTGCTGGATGTGCACTGACATTGAAATCCCCTCCTCCTGTTTGGTGTGATCAGTTCAGAGACCCCCTGAGCCCGGCCTCTCTCCAGCTTCCTGGCACCTTTATTCATGGAATAGAATCATGGAATTGTTTGAGTAGGAAGGGACCTTAAAGCTCATCCTCTGCCACCCCCTGGCACAGGCAGGGACACCTCCCACTGTCCCAGGCTGCTCCAAGCCCTGTCCAACCTGGCCTGGGACACTTCCAGGGCTGGGGCAGCCACAGCTTCTCTGGGCACCCTGTGCCAGGGCCTCCCCACCCTCCCAGGGAACAATTCCTGCCCAATATCCCATCCGACCCTGCCCTCTGGCAGTGGGAGCCATTCCCTGTGTCCTGTCCCTCCATCCCCAGTCCCTCTCCAGCTCTCCTGGAGCCCCTTTGGGCACTGGAAGAGGCTCTGAGGTCTCCCTGGAGCCTTCTCTTCTCCAGGTGAGCATTCCCAGCTCTCCCAGCCTGGCTCCAGAGGGGCTCCAGCCCTGCAGCAGCTCCGTGGCCTCCTTTGGACTCTCTGCAGCAGCTCCACGTCCTCCTGATGCTGGACACCCCAGGGCTGGGACAGCTCTGCAGGTGGGGTCTCACCTGAGGGGGACAGAGGGGCAGAGTCCCCCCCTCACCTCTGCCCCCACTGGGGACTCAGCCCAGGGCTCGGGGGGTTCTGGTTCCCAGCACACGAGGCCAGGACAAGTCCAGCATCTCATCCCACACTGTTCCCACCACCCCATTTCTACCAGAGCACCTCCCCACTGCATCCCAGTGGAACCAGTCTGCTGCTGGGACAGGGGTTCAGCGGTGTTCCCATGCCCAGGGAGCTCCTGGGCTCTGTCCCAGACAGCTCTGCCTGGCAAACGCTGTTCCCTGTGCAGGTGCTGGGCCAGCCATGGGTTTGGGGGGGATGAATCCCCCTGATCCCACCCTGACCCCACCAAGATTTCCAGCCCCTGGACTCGGCTGTGGTTCCCACCTGCTGCCTCCCTGTGCATCCCCTCCCCAGGGATGCTCCACGCTCCCGGGTTCAGTGCTGGAGCAGAGGATTTTGGTGTGGAGGGGAAAGGCTGGGAGTGTTCAACGTGTCCAGTTCCCACTCTTTTAATGAGATGAAATCTAATAAATAACTCAAGCCCTGAACAGAGTTCCTTTATCATCAAGGAATGAACAAGCCTTGCAGCCTGGTTTTGGCCAGGCCATGCCAGCCTTGCACAGATTTATTTTCCTGCTCTGGCTACTCAGAACCGGTGGCCTTAATCCCATCCCTGCTGGAGGGAGATCTTAGAACCCACAAAAACTGACCTAAAATGTTCTTTTATTCCCCATCCCTACCTTGCAGTATTGTCAGATGTGTTGAGAAAACCAGATGAGCCGGGGAGAGACTGGGGAGGGGGTGCCTGGGGTGCTGGGAATTGCTGAGCCCTGAAATGGTTTTTACTGGGAAATTGGCTTTTCCCTACTTTGGGCAGGGCAGGGGGGAATTATCCACTGCAAACCCCCGTTTATCACCCACCCTAACCTGTCTGACTGTGAGCTGGGGATGGTATTTCTCCTGCTTTTCCACATCCGGGTAGAAATAAAGGTATAAAGCAGCATCCCGGGAATGCTGGCTGTTCCCACAGAGCTGGGCTGAAAACAAATGTATAAATGCAGAGTTTCCCTAGAAAAATCAATCCCAACTCTCTGTCCAGCCTCAAAGCCACTTGGATGTGGGTTCATGCCCTTGCCATGGGCTTTTGAGAGCCTTTTAATTAGGAGGCAGCACTAATTAGGGTAGGTGAGTCCCCTGGATGGGGTGTTGCAGGGCAGTGCCTGATCCTGGCTCCTGGCACGGCTGGGGAGACCTGGAAAAGCTGGATGCACTCCCAGCTTGCAGCCAGCTCTTGTGCAAGCAGGCTCGTGCCTCAGTTTCCCCATCTGGGTGTTCCCTCCCGGGGAATGCTGAGCTGCCGGGAGAAAGCCTTTAAAAATAAGAGAAATTAAGGAGGTGTTTGTGTATTCTGCAAAAAGCTGCTCTGGGAGTCAGCTGAGGACAGCCCCAGCTAATTGGGAGAGGAGAGCTGGGTTTGATTTGCCTGTGACTGCCCCGGGAAGGCTGGGCTGGCACAGGGCTGTGGGCTCAGCGAGGGGCTGGCAGTGCCCACAGCCCCCCTGCCCCTTCTGCTGGACCTCAGCATCTTTTCCTCGGCGAGATGATAGGAGGGAGAAGGAAAAGCAGCACGCCAAGTGGTGGCAGCAAGGTCACCCCTCCCTCCGCTGTCCCCAGCCCCTCGGTGGGGACAATTGGCTCCTTCCCAGCCCCTGGCAGTGCCACGCGTCGAGCTCGGCGTGGCAGAGAACACAGCGCTCCTCCCAGCCAGCTGGGGACCAGCAAACCCCTTGTTTTCCTGCTCTCCCACCGGGAAAAGGGCATCTTGGAGAGGTTCAACAAAGCCCCACGGACCCATGTGCTGCCACCAATTGCTCCCTCTCTGTCCCTGGCACGGGGATTTGCTCTTTCCCACCGAGCCGGTGCTCCCCGAGGACTCAGACCCCAGCGCTACCTCCCCCATCCCTCTTCTTTTCTTTTTTTTTTTAGCTGATTCATGAAATTTCTGCTCTGGCAGCAGCGTGTTGCTTTAAGCTGTTTACTCGAGTTCAGGAGGCGACAGCTCGCAGGGTATTTTTAGCTCTCCGGGTAGCGGAGCGGGATTAAAATGCAGTCAGTGTTACAGACGCTGGGGCTGAATCAGTATTCCTGCACAAGCCTCTCCGTGCCAGCGTTTTCCATTGAGTGTCTGAAAAACCCAAGTTTCCATGGAGACCCAGCTCCAGGGCAACCCGCTTTTCCTTGCAAAAATAATGATAATAAAAAAAAAAAAATAATAAAAAAGAAACGGCAGCAGGTAGAGAGCGGGCGCAGGGGCCGGCTCCAGGTGGTGGCTGTGAATCCCAATCCGTTCCCTGGGATGCTGGGGTGGCAGCAGAGATGTGGGTGTGGGTGTGAAATGCTGTGGAGGTGGCTGGGTGTGGGCTGTGGTGCTGGGCCCATCCCATACCCCTCTGGTGGGTTTTTCGGGGTTGGTGCTTTGCTGTGGAGAAAAGGGGCCATGGGATGCCAAGGTTGGGGTTGGAATGGCAGAACCAGGAATTTTCACCCCAACTCCAGGAATTAAATGGGTTAAATCAGCAGGTTCTCTTGCCCATGTTGGGTCTGTGTCCTCTTCTGCCTTGGGGCATCTCTGAAAGGGCTTTTCTGGGGGCAGGGTTGTCTCCAGTCCAACAAGTGGGAGCAGAAACGCCCTCAGAGGACATGAGGATGATGGTGGTGGCTCAGGATCACACCACAGGACGTGGTTTGCCTGTTGGCCAATGTAGAGACATTGACCACAAGAGTCTCCCCTGGAGAAGAGACCAAAGCATTGGGTTCTCCTTTATTTCCTACCTTGGCAAATATCCCTTTTTCCTCCTCCTGCTGCATCTCTCTTGGAAATTGGGAGGAGAAAAATAGAAAACCGTTCATTCTTGCAGGACATCTCTGGTTTCTGACCCAGCACTGCAGTCAGGACCCAGCCCAGCTGGTGCAGTGACACTTGGGGGGCAAAGCGGGGCAGTGGGACAAGACTCGGTGCTGCCAGGGTGGCACTGGGGAAGATTCGGCGAGAGGGACCCGGCACTGAGGCGATTGTTTGGTTTCCCCAATAACCACAGGGTGATTGGCCTGGGGGCTCATCCAGCAGCACCCCTGGAGGCCCTGTGTGTGTGGGGATGTGGGTTTGGGTCGGATGCTGCACCCCAGGAGCTGCTGATCTCTGCCCACGTGGCTCCAGCACTGGGCTCTTGCCTGGGGCATGATTTTCCCAAAAATCCACATCCTTGAACCCACTGAGACCCAAGCTGGAGCCACAGCATTTCCTCCCAGTCGTTCTCCCTCTGCTCTGGTGGGATTTTTCCATGTGGCAATCCAGAGTGTGGAAACCTTGGGAACCCGACCTGGAGCCACTTGTGGCTGCCCCAAGAGAGGCTGAAAAGCGCAGTGAGATCAAGGACAAAGCAAAGGGCAGCTCTTGGTCGGCCCCAGCGCTGCCTCCCTGCACTGGGACAGCCCATGGGTCCGGCTGCTGGGCCTGGATGGATCATCTCTGCAGGAGGAGCTGCTTCTGGCAGCAGAAGGCTCCCCACAGCCAGACCTCCTGGTGGGTTCTTCACCCTAGAGCTGGACCCGAGGGCAGGTGGGACTCATGGAGAGATGGAAGGCCTCGGACAGACACGAGCCACCAGCCCTGGTGCAATCAGGCACTTCAAGGCCACGTTCTCCACAACACAGTTCATTATTTTGATTTGTCAAGCCAGCCCAGAGCAGCCACGGTTGAACAAATCGCTCCATTTTCAGAGCAGGGTTTGTGCTTCGCCATCCGTCACCTGGGGAAAAATCCTGAAATCCCATCTGCGGAGACGCTTCCTCGCTGTCTCCGAGGTGTTTTCATTAAAAGAGGAATGGGTGCTTAACACCCCGTGTCCTCCGAGCAAAATCCAGCTCATGAACTTGCACCAAACCAAGCGAATTTTGCTGCAGCTCTTCTCAGCCTGACTGATTCAATATTTCTGCCCAAGCCAAGAAAACGTCCTGTGAAAAAACGTCCTGTGAAAAGGCTTCTTTTGATCTAAAAACTGTTGTCATCGGCTTTTTTTAATTGAGAACCACTTCCACTGGAGTTAATAGCTGCTCCCCCAGCCCTACGCTGTGCTCAGCACGCCTGAAACAGCTCCCAGCCAACGGATCATTGTCCAGGATTGGAAACAGCCGGCACGAGGGGCTTTCATCTCCGTGCACGGGGAAGTCAGGCAGACTTGTTCCTATTGAGGCTGTGCTCAGAAAATGGGCTGTTTTCCTAGTTCTCAGTAATAAAAGAGGAACAAAGTCATCTTTCTGCCCAACTCCTTGCTCTCTGTAGGCTTGGGAATGGTGTCGTTCCCCATGGAGCCAAGGAGGTGCCACCAGAGGGACCTGGGTGCCCAAGGGTCGTGGCTCAGCTCTTGGCTGGTGGGTTTGGGCGAGGTTTGGCACAGGTTAGGAGAGGGCCAGCCCTCGCTGTGCTGCTGGGGTGGACATTCCTCTGGGATGCCAGGCGTGATCTGGTCACCTGGATATGGTGTCACCACAGCAGGAGTGTCCCTTGTCCCTTGGGGACCCAGGCCATGCTCTGAACCCTGCCAGGTGCTCTGAGGTAACCAGGGGCTGATCCTGTGTGTGTCTGAGGCTGCTGGAAACACATGGAAATGAATTCCCTCCTAGCCCTGCCCAGGCTGCTCCATTGTCAGCCTGTGGTTTTTGCCAGGATGAGCAAGTCCTCAGCATTGCTTCCTGCTCCCAGAAAATGATATTTGCAGAACAGCCTGCAGGAAAAACAACCAACCAACCAACCAAACCCCCAAACCAAACTGTAGCACTCCAGATATCCACTGAGTTTATCCAGGGGAGCCTGTGGCTCTCCCTGGGGAAAGGAGGATTTCTGCAGCTTCATTCATTGGGCTCGGTGACCTTGGAGGTGTTTTCCAACCTAAATGGTTCTGTGACTCCCAGCACCGATGGGAAGCAGGGATGGCAGGGCAGGGGTGGGCTGAGATAAAGGACAAACCCAGTGCATTTAAGCCCTGGTGGAAGCATTTTGCAGCAGAGCATCGAGTCCTCCCTCGAGCATGGAGGGTGCAGGAGGCTTGGCCAGGGAAAGAGGAGCCCAAAGAGCAGCTTTCAGTATGGATCATGGAATGGTTTGGGTTGGAGGGGACCTTAAAGCTCATCTAACCCACCCCCTGCCATGGGCAGGGACACCTTCCACCATCCAGGCTGCTCCAAGCCCCGTCCAACCTGGCCTTGGACACTTCCAGGGATGGATGGCTGCCTCCAGCTGGAAGAGACACCATCTCCTCCCAGACTGCCAGCTCAGGGAAGGTCAGCTGTGTCCAAGCAGCTCTGCCAGGCTGCGGCAGCTCCTCACAGGCTCAGCCCAGCGTTGTCCCCTTTGAAGGTGTCCCCACTTTCCCTACAAACCCCACAGCCCCTCTCTGGGGGATCCCACCCCCCTCCAGCCCCTGCTTTGTGCTTATAGCTGCCACTTGCAGCATTTTTGCTCTTTTCTGCTGTTCATTTAAAAAAAGCAGCTGACACCATCTCAGTGTTCATGGAAGGAAACTATTTAGGGACACAACAAGTGGGTTTTGGAAAACTTACCATAACGGGAGAGCTGCGGTTCCTTCCAGCCGGGCACCCCCCAGCTCCCTGCCAGCGAGCTCTGCTCCACGGGACACTCTTAATGGGACGTTAACAACTCCAGAAAATACCACAGAGCAGTTTCTGGGCAGAATGACTGGGAGGCAGCTGCAGCTGGGGGCTCTCCGTGCCTGTCCCTGTCGGAGAAGAACGTCACATTCCCGTCACTGCTGTAAGTGTCCTTGGAGCCGGCCGGCTGTGTTGAAAGGCAGAGTGAGCTGAGGAGCTTGGCAGGGCTGGCATCTGTGGGGAGAAATGGCCTTTTAAGAGGCTGGGGCTCCCAAACAAGCCCTCTGGAGCAGCCCTTTGGAAGAGATAAAGGAGGAGCTGGGGAGGGCACTTTTTCCTCTCTGGGCTTGGCTGTGGCTGTGGTGGGGGGGTTGTGTTGGCTCTGTGCAGCAGAATGAGAGCTCCTGTATCCCAGAAAATGATGGGGATAAATTGGGGATAGATGGTGAGGAAACCCCTTGATGTCCCCCATCCTCTGCTGAAACCCCTCAGGAGACACAGGAGGATAAAAGTTCCTGGCTGTGGGGCTGCTGCTCCGCTCTCTGGGACCCCCACCGCCCCTTGCTTGGAATTCTTGGGCTTTTGCTTCTAAATTTAGCCCTTTTGGGGCAGGAGGGGTATGGAGGAGGGGAGATGATGGATAAGGAGGAGGAGAAACATTTCTTTCTCCCTGGGTCCATTGTCTAATCAAAGGGAGCCCGACTTTAAAGGCTTCTTGTTCAGCGTGGAGCCGACAGGGAACATCCATCATTAAAAATGTTCACGGGCTTTGGCTCCTCAGCACCTCTTGGAAACTGCTGGCAGTGACCAGGTTTGGGGCATCCTGGTCTAGGGGAAGGTGCCCATGGCAGGAACAAGATGGGCTTTAGACCCCTTCCCACCCAAGCCATTCCAGGATTCCAGGATTCTACGACACGGCCAAGGCCGTGCTGCTCCTTCCTCTCCATGCCAGCCCCCGGGTTCCACAACGGGGACCCAGCTCCTGGGGAAAGGAATTTAAATGCAGGAGATCCTTGGGCTGCTGGCATCTCCCTACCCCAAAGTGCAGCATGCAGTAGGAATTGTCTTGTCTTCATGCTCAGCCCCTCTCCCCATGTCCCTGGGGAGCTGCACAGCTGTCACCAGAGCCAGCGAGGCATTTGGGGATAAAAAAGGACGTTGTCCTCTCTCTCTTGTGTAAGAAAGCAGCTGTTGGTGGGCACGGCTGCTGTCCTAAAACAGCTGCACCCAAAAAGCCAAGCCAGCGGGAGGGGGGTGCTGCACGCTGGGGCTCAGCTCTCAAATCTGCCCTGAGTGTTTGGGGCACGGTTTATTGGGGTCAGGACCCGCTTTGCCCCCTCTGACGGACAGCTTTTGGGGCAATACGGGCCAGGGCACCCTGCAGAAGGATCTGCTGGCTGTGGGGGAGGCGGGGGCTGCTCGGGCAGCGTGCAGAGCCCGTGCCCAGGATGCGGCTGCCAGGATCGATGCTAATCCCGTTGGCTGTGCTGCAGAGCCGGCACCGCCCCGAGGCCACGGGCGGCAGCGAGGGCTGAAGCGGGAGGGTTTCGAGGCGCTCGGTGCCTCGATGCTGCCGGCTGATCCTAAAAGAGGTGCAACAAGGGATCCCCAACTTCCACAGCGGGCAGGGAGCTGCTGTTGAGGGAGGGTCTCCTGTCTCTCGGGGCCATGGTTTGTGCCCGTCCTCAAAACCTCACCGGGAGGGAGGAGAAAAGAGAATTTTCTGAGTGAGCCCCTTCCTTTGTGAGCTCCATCCCTTGTGAGCTCCATCCCTTGTGAGCCCCCGCGTTTGCTGCTGGCTCCGTTCCCGTTTCCTCGCTGCTTTTCCCCTGCACGTTTGCAGCCTGCAGGACAAACCCACCCCCTCTGGAGCTGCCCTCCACCCTGCCACCCCAGCTGCCACCCCGCCACCTCCACACCCCCTGCTGCTGCATTTCCACGCGATCGCCTCTTCCCAAGATGCGGGAAGAAGCATTTTCCGGGTGTCTCCCCCAGCTTTCCCCCTGGAGGATGCAGGTGGATGGGTTTTTGCCTGGCCTGATTGAAATTCGGCTCAGCACATCCTGGCTGGAGATCAGTCCTGCTGATCGCCGCCCCGAGCCGCGGCAGAGCGGCTGCTCCGCGCTGATACCGGGCGGCTCCGAGCCTGGGCACCTCGGGCTGGGAACGGGGAAATCTGCCGGCCGGGGGGGCATAATTAGTGTAATGGGAGAGCAAATTGCTGGGAGGGGCTGGGAATCATCCATCCACTTCTGTGCCCGAGGCTGACGGACACGGCGGGGAGAGGAGCAAATCGCCGGCCCCGGATGCACTTCCGCGCCTCGGGCGCAGCGTTCAACTCCCAGACTCGTCTTTGATAGCCCAAATCAAGGCTGCTTTGGCTTTTCCCTAGGACTCTGCTCGTTTTTGTGGCTAGGAGAGCCCATTGTGCTCGGTAACTTTGACTTCCTGCATTAGACAGGCCATAAAATGCTGCGTGGTGCCGAGCCTTATTATTAGCATTTATTACTGCGGAGGGAACGGGCTCGGCGAGCGCGGCTCCATGGGTGGGGAGCTTTTTAAAGCAATCACCTACGGCCATGCAACCTGTTATGAAAGCTCTGCATAACCAGGATGGATTTGTTACGTGGGTAATTAGAGGAAAATCAACGTCTCTTGATAGAGAAGAGCCCGGCGTGTTTGTTGTGGAAATTAGGGGGGTCGGCGCGGCTGCCGGAGGTGTTTCCCCCAGCTCAGGGTTGTTTTCCCGGTGCAGGTGGGGACGGCGGTGGTTGGCAGCCCGAGGAGCTGTGTTGGCTCCTGAGATGCCTGCCTGGAGCAGGGCTGGCTGCCTGGCGCTGCTCGTGGGCACGGGGAGCCGTGCTGGGATAATTCCCGGGTAGGAATACGCGGTGCTGAACGCCTGATCACACCTTTCCAGCACCATCCTCCGCGTTCTCACCGGGCCCTGGGGATGGCCTGGGTTCAGACCTGCCTCCTCCGCCCCTGCTGACCAAGAAAACTCTGCTTTTAGCACTGAAAGCTCCGCTCTGGGCAGGATCTCACTGTGTGAGGGGCTTGAAGGGCTTAAAACGGGACCTGCGTGGCCAAAGCTGGAGCGGGATTTGGTTTGGGGTGAAGGCAAGAGCCAGGAGCAGCCCTGAGATGGGAAGAGCTCGAGATGGGCACTGGAACAGCTGCCCAGGGAGTGGTGGAGCCTCCTCTCTGGACACATTCCAGGCCTGTTCCTGTGTCACCGGCTCCAGGTGGCCCTCCCTGGGCACGGGGGGTGGCCTGGGTGATCTCTTGCAAGCCCAACCAACCTTCCAGCCCTGCTGAGCCTCTGCCAAGAGCTGCAGGTGTGAGGGGCACAGAGCCTGGGAAGCACAGCCTGGGGGGCAGCTGAGGAAGGGATTCATGGGCACCACGATTGCTGGGATGTCCCCAAGGAGCAGGGCAGGAGGAGGAAAGGATTTAGCACAGAAGCTCCAGACCCTTTGGTCCTTATCCTTCTGCTCCTGTGCCCACCTCCCAGCTTTCTGCCCCTCTCCATCACTGTCAGCTCTGTCCCTGCATCCCTGGGCACCACTGGGGGACACTGCCACCACCTCCAGCACCCATCACCAGTCAACACGACCCCCAAAGTGATGATCTCAAGACCTTCTGTAGACCAAAATGATTTGTAAAGGCCTTTGGGGGAAGCTGGAATTTCTATTGCACCTGGATATGTTATTTTCCCCCTCCTGCACAGTGCAGCCTGGGGAGAAGAAAGAATGAAAGGACCTGAGGAGCTTTGGGGCAGGGTCCAGCCTGCAGAAGGTCCTGCAGGACCTCACCTGCTGCTGGAGAAGGGCAGTGCAGGGAGGGGAGAGGCAGGACAGGCTGAACTCCTGGAGCCATTCAGACTGACTTCTCTCCTCTGTGATTTGGTTTAAATTAAGCCATCTGGTCACATTAAATGGTAAATTATCTCAGCTGCTGCTGCTCTCCCTGTGGGAACAATGGCCAGAGGGAGGGGGAACACTGGAGGGCTGCACCCCCGGCCCTGAACCCCGGGAAAAATGTGGATCCCATGGAGATGGGTGTTGTCTGCCCTTCTGTATCCCAAGCAAAACGGAGCTGTTCACCTGGGAAGATGAGAGCCCTGCTCCACTGGCCGTGGAGGAGGGTTCAGGGCCGGTCTCTAATCCATCTAATCAGGCTGAGCGTGCTGTGACCTTCCCTGGCTGCTGTCCTTGGGAGTCCTTACCCGGGTGGCAGCGCCGGCTCGAGCCATCAGAGCTCTCCCTGCAGGGCTGAAGCTCGGGGGAAGGAAGGGATGCAGGTCCCCAGGACAGAGGGACTGGAGCTGCTGTGGGGAGGGGCAGCACAAGGCTGGAGCAGGATCTGGATTAGCCCAGGGTGGGATTTTGCTTCATTTCTGCCTATTCCTCGTGTTGTTTAGCTTGGAAAGACCTTCCTGGTTCTTCAGGGATGTCTTCAGCCTGGCCTGGGTGAGCTCTTTGGGCAGCTCAGGGACTCACCCAGAGCCTGCTGAGGGGTCCCAGCCAGGTGCCCTCAGCATGGGCTGCCAACCCCTGGCTCAGCTTCACTGGGTGCCCTCTGGTCCTGCCACGCTGGATGGTCCCCTGTGCCAGTGCCATGGAATCCTGGTGGGTTGGGTTAAATCCCATCTCTTTCCTCCCCTGCCATGGGCAGGGACACCTCCCACTGTCCCAGGCTGCTCCAAGCTCCATCCAACCTGGCCTGGGACACTGCCAGGGATGGGGCAGCCACAGCTTCTCTGGGCACCCTGTGCCAGGGCCTCCCCACCCTCCCAGGGAACAATTCCTTCCCAATATCTAACCTAAGTTTCCCCTTTTTCAGTTTGAAGCCATTATCCTGTCCCCCTTGTCCTGTCCTTCCAGTTCCTGATGAACAATCCCTCTCCAGCTCCCTTGTAGCCCCTTCAGATCCTGGAAGGTGCTGTGAGGTCTCCACACAACCTTCTCCTCGCCAGGCTGAGCATTCCCAGCTCTCTCAGCCTCTTAGCAACACCCAACTGCCACCTCTCCACCCTGCAGCACCCCACAAACAGCCTGGGGAGGACACAGACTCCTGGTGCTCACTGCCAGCTCCCTGTTGAGACCTGGCTCGTCATCCCTGCACTGAGTTGTGAGGTCTCTGTTCAGGGCTGTGCCACCCTGGGTGGTTGGACACAGCTCATTGCAAACCACCCTGTGCCCCCAGCACCTCTGTGGCCACAGTTTGCCAGGGACAGGGGTGGGAGACCATCGGTGCTGGGGGATTGGGGTGGAAGAAGTGGGGGAGAAGAAAAAGCAACAGGAGGTGGAGGAGCGTTTGGGGCTCCAAAGTGGGTGCTGGGAAAACCTCAGCCCACACTTGGGCTCCCCTGGGAGCTCAGGGAAAGGGATGGATGCTGGTCCTCAAGGGAGAACCTGCCCACTGCAGTGTCCCAGCAGAGTCTGACCCCAGCTCTCTGAGAGCACCTCTGTCCAGCTGTGCAATGGTCACCCTGGCTCTGAGCACTCTGGTCCCTCTGACGTGAAAAGGCACGGGAGTTAAAAGTGAGGAGAATCACAGAATGTCCTGAGCTGGAAGGGACCCACAGGAACATCCAGCCCAACTCCTGGCCCTGCACAGACACCCCAACAACCCCACCCTGGGCATCCCTGGCAGCGCTGTCCCAACGCCCCTGGAGCTCTGGCAGCCTCGGGGCCGGGACCATTCCCTGGGGAGCCTGGGCAGTGCCCAGCACCTCTGGGGGAAGAACCTTTCCTGATCTCCAGCCTGACCCTCCCCTGGCACAGCTCCAGCCCTTCCCTGGGTCCTGTCCCTGTCACAGAGCAGAGATCGGAGCTGCCCCTGCTCTGCCCCTCAAGACCCCAATGAGGTCTCTTCTCAATCTCTTCTTCCCCAGACCGAACAGACCAAGTGCCCTCAGCCACTCCTCATTAGGCCACTCCAGACCCTTCCCTGTCCTTGTGGCCTCTGCTGGCGATGGCTTCAGGTCTTTTTTTATATTGTGGTGGCCAGAACTGCCCCAGCGCTCAAGGTGAGGCCGCCCCAGTGCAGAGCAGAGCAGGACAATGCCCTCCCTGGGCTGGCCAGCGATGCTGTCAGTGATGTCCAAGCCCATTTCCCCGTTTCCCCCTCGGCCTCTCCGTGGCTCTGTCTCTCCCCTCCTCACACCCGCACTGCTCTGAGCACGGCAGGAGCTGTCACTTGGCTCTGCTCCGGGCTGCGTGCCCAGGTCTGGCTTGCAGCAGCTCCGGGTGTCCTGGACCTCCCCCAAGAGCATCTGGAAGCGATCCACCTTCCCAGAGCTGCTGGCAGCCGCGCTGGCCGGGCCGAGGGCTGGCAGGGGCTGTCCCAGTGGCCATCCCGGGGATGGGAAGGGGTTACAGCCAGAGTGCAGCTTGTGGCACTCGACACTCACCTGATTAAATGTTTTCTGAAGCTGTAGGGTCTTCTCTCTGTGTCCTGGCGGTCTCCTGGGGTCAGGTCCCCCTCTCAGGGGCATTTCAGGGCAGCTCACCCCATCTGTACCTCCGTGTGTCAGCCTGTAGCTCATGGATGCTGCCGAGATCCTGACAGACCAGGATCCTGGACCCATCCCAGATTCATCCCGTGCTGAAATACAGATATAGGGGGAGATGGAGAATCTCCAGGACTGAATGTGCAACAGGACTTTCAAAGGACCCTGGCTGAGAAGTTTTACAGCCACCACAGTTTCCCGACCTCAGCTCTTCTGTCCCATCTCCCAGCCAGGATTTGGGGAGATTTTTTCCAACAAGCAGCCAAATCCTCGCAGCAGCTTCTGCATTTGACTGAGGTGTGAGGAACTACCCCACTGCCAAGTCCTGAGCGTGCAGGCAGAGCCCAGGGAGGAAGGGGCTGCACCAGTTCACCCAGTTTGGTTTGCTGGGAATGCTCTGTGCATCAGTGGTGGTTACTGTGGTGGGAGCCTGATTGTCAGCAGCCTCTGCCTTGGGGTCATTGAGCACCAAAAAAGAGCAGCCAGGGTCTCTTAAAGCTTTTTGGAAAGATTTGGAGCAAAATAGAAGCTCTGAGTGTCCTCAGAGTGTCTGGGATGGGTTTGCTCCTGTACCTGTGCTACTCCAGCTGCCTGTGGGACACTCTGGAGGAGCTTTAATGGAAATCCAGGCTGGACCTTGGTGCTTGGATCTCAGCAGTGAAACCCTGGGGCTGCTCATCCAGCACGGTGCAGGTGAAAACCCTGCCCTGGGCAGAGGGGCCGGGGGAGCTCCCTGGGAGGCAGGACCTCATCAGGGATCTATTCCCTCCCAGGGATCCCCATTTTTGTCCCCATTCCTGTGGGATCCCCAGGAGTCAGCACTTCACAAGGCTTGGAGGTGCCTGAGCAGCCGGGGAAGTGCCAAAAAAAGGCTGAAGTTGGGTTGCAGGTGGGGAAATCTGGGAGGGAAGGCAGGGCTGGAAAGGCACAGAGAGAAGCAAGGAGCAAAGGAGCATTCCCCCTTTCCTGCTGGAAGCCAGCAGGCAATCCTGCTGCTTCCCACTCAACCCCATCCAACGGAGCCGGGCAAAATCCCCATGGACACGTGAGAAATGCCCAAACCGAGGGGATGGGGGGAGGCTGCTGTGGGGTGGGGAGGGTGATGATGGAGCTGATGGAGCTGATGGGAATTAACCCCCGTGAGAAGGATGGATGGGAAAGGCCGGGGGCAGAGCTGGAAGGGCAAATCACGCCTGGGGGAATGACAAATGAGCCAGTGGCCCGAGAGAAATGACAGCTCCTCAAGGACATCAGCGGGAAGGGGACAGAGCAGGAGACCGGGGAGGGGGTGAAAGGGTTAAACCAACGAGCTGGTTTCTCATCAGCACCAGCCCGGGGTTTGTCTTTCTCCCCGGCAGTGCACTCACCCGTGTGTGCACACACTGCCCTTCCCCTGAGGGCAGCCTCGGAAATAACCTCCTCCATCTGCGGGGCCTTCCCAGCTCCAGGAACGGGGGATTTTCCACAGGTGTCAGATGAGAAAATTGAGATGTAAAGCAGAGAAACAGCTTGGCCCAAGGTGGAAAATAAATTGGGTTTGGGGCTAAGGCCGGACCCGCTGTTTTCTCACAGCAAGCTGGATGTGCCTTCGCCTTTGAGCAGGGGCTGGCCCAAAGCATCAGGACCAGGAGTAAATCTCATCCTGACCACGTAGGTTTAATCTGATTTAAGATTACAGAGGGTCTGAAAGCCCCGTTGGGTGCCTGGGCAGGGCTGCAGAGGGGAATATTCCACCCTGGATGCTCCTGGCTGGTGATTAGCAGCACCCTGAAGCCGGAGCAGGGCCCTGCCCTGGGCCGGGCCTGTTGCTATTCTTGCTCAGCCCTGTCTGCTCTTTTTTGGGCTGTTCTTTGTCCTCAGCCAGCCAGGCACCCCATCTCCCAGACAGGAGAGATGAAAATGAGCTCCCGTCCTCTCCGGAGGAGAAGATCAGGGAGAGACACGGAGGAAAAGTGAGGGAAATTAAGCAGAAATAGCTTCAGGGGTCATTTAAAAATATCCCCACGGCTGCCTTAAATATATATTTAGCAAGAATTCATAGTCCATGGCTGAGGGAGCTCCAGGCACCAAATGTACAGAGTGGTTTTTGATAAAGACCCACAGGAGTTATCCCAGCTTAGAGGGGAAGAAGGAGGGATGGAGATGGGATGGAGATGGGACGGAGATGAGGGAGATCCCGGGATAGGGGGAGGCGGCAGGGTTGCTCTCAGCCACCCTCCCGTGCCCCTGAACTGCCCCCACGCTGCACAAAGCCACGTGTTGAGCCTTTGGGGTCTCTCAAACAAGGTCCTGTTCCATCAGGATCTCCCAGCAGCCAGATCCAGGTGTCCTGCTGGTGGGGTAGGACTGGCATCCAAGCTGTGGCCACTCTGTGGGTCCCACCACCCTGTCCTCCGTGGTTCTCCTTTGGCACTGACCTTTCCTGGTGCCCCTGCCTGGAGAAGGCCAGCCTGGCTTGGGTCCTTGTCCCCATGAAGGCTGGCAGTGCACAAGGAGGTGCTGGGCTGAGCCCAGGAGTGAACTGCTGAGGGATGGAAAGGCGTGGAATTCAATCCACAACACAATGGCCACGAGGAGACACGAGTGGCAGGTCTGGTCCCGTGGGAGGAAGAGTATGAAACCACCACGGGATGAAGTTTGGTGGGTGTGAAACCCCAGGGTGGCCCAGAGTGACACTGTGGCCCTTGCACCAGCTGGTCTGTGGGGCTCAGATCCCAAAGCGTTTCCCAGCTCCCAGTGCTTCAGAAATGAGAAGATCCCCTTGTTCCTCTGAGCATCCCAGGCTAAAATCCCATGTGGGGAGCAGCCCCACGGCCCAGCTCTGCCCCCGGAGCTGTGCCCAGCCCGCACCATGAATTATTGACATGGGCTGGAGGATCCCCTTACACCTGGAGAAGGGTCTCCTTGAGCAGCACAGCCTTGCCTGGGGTTGTCAGCCTGGAAACCCAAGATCTTGAGGGAATTCAACTCACACGTTCCTTCCCCAGGCCCAGCACTGCTCTGACGAGGGTTTGACTTTGGGGCCCCGACTGAAGGTTGGTGGGTGTCTCCTTACAGACCCGCGGGCTTTATTGATTGTCTCCTGCCCGAGTTCCCTCCCCATCCAGGCTGGAACTGTTCCCCTCGAGTTGACAAATGGAGCTGCCAGCCTCTGATTTATTTTAATTGCCATTTTTCCCTTCTCCTGGTGACATAAAGACGTAATGAATCCGTGCTGGAGTGCCCGAGGTGGGATGTGCTGGGCGCTTGGTGGGGGCATTGCCCATCCCTGTGTAAGGAAAAGCTGCTCCCTGAAATCCCACAGTGTGGGGAAACCGAGGCACTGGAGCTGGTTAGGAGGAGGGGGGAAATTTCACAGGTGAAAGAGATGAGAAACCAGTTTTGGGCAGCCTGTGCATGGCAGGGGATGGGAAAGGCGGATAACCAGGAAAAATCCTGGAGTTTTGTGGTCAGCACTTGTGTCCTCAGAGCTGAGGGGTTCCAGGCGTCCTCTGGGCTGCTCAGCTGCCCCACGGGGTGATGCATTTCAGCACAACACCTTCTTGTCTCTGGGAAGTGCTGGAGAGAAGGGAAGATGTCAGAAGATCTGGTCTGTTCTCCAGGGCTGCAGGCGATGCCCTGAAGGGACAGGGACAGGGACAGGGAGAGGGGAGGACGTGCTGCTCGGCATGGCACGCTCCGCTCCCACCGCGGCTGCAGCCTGTCACAGGCAAGAGCTGCCAGACGTGACACACAGCACCCTGAAGGCCGAAGGACATGGGGATGATCCTTGGAGGTGTGAGGTGCCTGGAGCCGCCTGGCACACGGAGCCACCTCCCGGGGCCATCTCCTTGGTCCCTCTGTGTGAGTGCTGGGCACTCCACAGGCTCCTGCCCCGCTCCTCCCTGCCCGGCCGCTTGTGCAAACGCCTGGAAAATGTCTTTTGCCGCAGGCTGTGTCCTTGTTTTCCTCCCCGCCGGGACGCAGGGAAGGGCGCAGGTCTCGGCGCTGCTCTCGCTGTCTGGCTCCTCGGAGCATCCTCGGCGCTGCCTCTCCCTCCCGGAGCAGGAGCCCCTCGTCCTGCAGACTCTCCCTCGCAGCGCTGACGCTGTAGCTCAGAGCAGGGCCGGGGGGATCTCCCCCACATTCCCTCCCTCTCCCTCCCCAAGAATCCTTCGCCCAAGGCAGCCGAGAGCCCGGGCTGGGGGGAAGTCTGGGGTGTTCGGGGCGTTCTGGGGAGCTGTGGCTGTGTGAGGTGGCTGTGTGACACCTGCTCGGTGTCTGCCCGGCTGGGCCGTGCCACCGAGGGGTGCCGGGGCAGCGGCTCCGGCGTTGGAAGGCGCCTGCCCGCCGGGATCCCGGGGGAAAAGACAGGCCGAGCCTTCCGGGCCCCGCTGCTGCTCCCGGGCAGCGAGAGGAACCGAGGCACGGCGTGGCCACGGAGCGGATTCCTGCCTCTCGCTGGAAGAGGAGCAGGATGTAAATTTGGGCTCCTCCGAGCACGGGTAACGCTTGGAAGGCGAAGGCAGCAGCTTGCAGGGGGCAGATGGACCGGACACAGCCCGCAGCCAAAGCTCCCGAAGGCCGGGGCCGCACGCAGCTTCCCAGGGCTCCGCTTGGCTTCCTCGGGCTGCAGCCCTGCGGGAGGGATCAGGACTGGCACCCCAAATCAAGCGGCTTCACCTGCACAGACACCTCTGTCCTGAGTGGGGCCGTTCCCAGCGAGTCCCGGGACCGAGAGCACGGGCGGCCCTGGGTGCCCAAATCCCTGTAACGATGGGTTCGTGTCCGTGCTCCGGGTCTCCTCGGGACACGGGGCTCTGCGGAAGGATGCGGCCCTGCAATGCAATCCCTGATCCTGCCTTAATTCTCTCTGTACTTCAGGGGTTTATTCTTCCCTCTCCATTAATCTCGGAATATTAGGTGGAAAGCGAACAATTACCGTGCTAATGGCTCCATAAATTCCTTCATTACTTATTAAACTCGAGCGCTCCCCACGCAGCGGAGGAAAAGAGACGAAATGGAGAAGAAAAGGGAGCGGAGGGCGTTGAGGAGCCAGGGCAGAGGGTCTCGGGCTGGGCTGCGGCAGCGGGGCCGGATCACACCCGGTAATTCACGGGCTGTCGTTGCCCTCTGCCGGCAGCGGCACGGGCAGGGGCTGCCTGCTCTGCTTTGCTCTGCTCTGCCTTCCCTG
>VZRZ01006725.1:18204-34595 GCA_013398175.1 Climacteris rufus | reverse complement strand
AGCCAGAGAACAGGAATGAGACCATTCGTGATATGTCGAGGAAGCTTCGAGCATATGCAGACGCTGTGGAGGGCACAACACGTTCAAGAATCTCAGCTGTGGAAACATGTCTGCAGAAGGTGGAAGATAGGATAGAGGAGAATCACCAGTAAAGAGATAAAAGAGGGTATTCTCCAAATTTCAGTGGTACAGACTAAAGACACTGTTACCAGTCGTAGACATTCCCTAGAGAGAGCAGATATCTGCCACGGATTGATTTGTGGTATTTCCTGCATTACCATGGAGAAGACATGAGACGGGGGACAGGAAACCTACCCGTGACCTAGCCACCTGAGTACAAGAACTGAAAGGAAAAGGAAACAGGAAGTCAGGGAGAGTGAGTGCACTGCCAGTCTCCCATGAGCAAGATTCTGATCCCCTGGAAGGTACCTTCCATATGTACTCACAAGACCAGTGTTAGAGAGGCCCTGCCTCTAGCCAGGAAGAGGTAGGGGGAAATCGTGTTTTTCGGACTGTGTGGATCTGCTGGCCTGGCACAGCAGAGCCACAGAAGTATGAGGCCTTGGTTGATACAGGTGCACAGTGTACCTTAATCCCATCATGGCTCATGGGGGACAAATCTATTTCTATTGCTGGCATGACGGGGGGATCACAGCATTTGACCCTGGTAGAAGCTGAGGTGAACCTGACTGGAAATGAGTGGAAGAAAGACCCCATTGTAATTGGCCCAGAGGCCCCATGCATTCTGGGCATAGACTTCCTCCAAAGTGGGTATTTCAAAGACCCAAAGGGACTCAGGTGGGTGTTTGGGATAGCTGCTGTAGAGACAGATGGTGTTAAGCAATTGAACACCTTGCCGGGACTATCAGAGAACCCAACTGCAGTAGGTCTTCTAAAGGGGGAAGAACAATGAGTACTGATTGCCACTTCAATAGTGCATCACCGGCAGTACCGAACAACTCGAGATGCTGTGATTCCCATTCACAAGATGATTCGAGAGCTGGAGGGCCAAGGGGTGGTCAGCAAAATCCACTCACCTTTCAATAGTTCCATTTGGCCTGTGTGCAAGTCTGATGGGGAGTGGAGACTGACAGTGGACTACCGAGACTTAAATGAAGTGAACCCACCGTTGAGTGCTGCTGTGCCAGACATGCTGGAGCTCCAGTACGAGCTGGAGTCCAAGGCAGCAAAGTGGTATGCCACAATTGACATTGCCAATGCATTCTTCTCCATTCCTCTGGTAGCAGAGTGTAGGCCTCAGTTTGCCTTCACCTGGAGGGGTGTCCAGTACACCTGGAATCGATTGCCTCAGGCGTGGAAGAACAGTCCTACCATTTGCCAAGGACTGATGCAGGCTGCACTGGAGAAGGGTGAGGCTCCAGAGCATCTGCAGTATATCGATGACAGCGACGCTACTTAACTAATTTAACATTCAGAAATTTGTTCATACTTCCAACTAATGAAGACTGAATAAGTTTGGAAATAAAAATAAAAATGGATTAATTTTGTTGACTTTTCTATATATTCACCTGAGGTTGGGGGGAAGGGGGGGAGGAAATTCAGTTACTGTAATAGTCTATGTTGTTTTTTGTTGGGATAGAGTTAATTTTCTTCAAAGTAGCTAGTATCAGGCTGTATATTGAATTTGTGCTGAAAACTGCGTTAATAATATAGAGTTTGGGGTTTTTGTTTATTACTGAGCAGTGCTTGCACAGCATAAAGGACTTTTTTGCTTCTCATTTCATCCTGACAAAAAGTGAGTTGCAAGAAGCTGGGAGGGGACACCCCTGGAACAACCCATCTAATCAAAGGTATATTCCATGCCATATGGAATAAGAATCTTGGAAATTAATCATGCTGAATTTCTTAAATGACAGGAATTTGTTCTTAAAAATGAATGCTTCCTTGAAAGAAACAAATAATCTAGAGTCAAAAGATAAACGTCTTCTAAGGTATTTGTAATTTTTTTTTTTCCAAATATGAGTTATTCTGCTGTGTGTAGAATAAAACAACATTAACACATGGAAAGTGAATTGAATTCAACAGGTCTGTAAAATGAAGTCTGCGTGAGGTAGTCATGGTAAATTCAACTTCTGTTGAGTCCTGAAAGTTATACTCTTCTGTATCCTTGTCAAAAAGGTCTGTTGATGGGTCAAAATGGAAAAAATAGACAAAATTTCTTCTCTCTCTGCTAAAGGAAATTGGTAGCATATGACTTTTAAAATTATGCTTATACTACATAAATTATGTATCCTAAAATAAAACATAAGTTAAGCTTCTGATAGAGACTGTTCTATATCTGGTCTGAAGTAAATTCTCTTGGTGCTTTCCCCACACCTTTTTTTTTAAAAAAGATGTTGCTCCTAAAGTATTCTGTCTTGAAGTTTTTCTGATTTTATCTTCCATGTATGGTACTTTCTGGTATGGATTTTCTGTTCAGATCAGTTTCAAATTTTTTTCTGTTCATTATTTTAGTTCTCATCCCCTTTCTGGTCTCCACAATCTCTAAACACTCTCCTTCAAAGATACACAAGCGGCTACTCCTTTCTCTTCCCTCTGTCCTTGTCACTATGTCACACACAGCTATGTATTCTCAGCCATATTCTAACAGTTAAATACAAAGAACCAGGGTCCATTTTATAACCCTGACATCAAGACACAGTGTGGCTTGGCCCCCATACTTAGATTATTTTTTTCCCTGAAAAATCAAAGTGGTTTTATCAATACTTCTGCATCACTTTTATTCCCTGAAGTGTGCCAAGTTGCTGCATAGGATTACTGCAACTCTGCAGCAATGATTATTGATCCAACGTTAGTAGGCAAACTAGCAGGTAATGGACTCACCAATGTTTAAGCTGTGTCTTGTCTATGTTAATTTTGTTAGGGTAATCATAGTCTGAAGCTGTAAAGCTATTACTGAGTGGTGCAGTCTAAATAACTTGTGTGGCTGGCATTCACGCTGTTCAGGACTGCCTTCCCCTGGCACAGACCTATCTGGTACAGACTGGCTTGGACTGGTCTGGAAACAGTCAATGGGTTAATTCGTAATTCCAATTATGGAAAATCAGTGATACACCATTTCAGTGCACTCTGGGCTCCTTCTTCAATTTAGTGATACCATTTGGACCCTTTTATCTAGGAATATACGATATATTAGGTAAGAAAAAAGAAGGCTTTAAAAGAAAAAAAATACCCCGCTTTATTCTATGAGTTAGCAATAGAAAACAAATTGATAGCAGTGAATGGTAAATCTTATTTTCTGGAAATACTCAAAATTCTAAATAGTGAAAAATGCAACCAATAAAACACCCAAATTTTCTGAAAATGCTAATGGTTTTTGCTTATGAAATCAGTAAAGATTGAAGAAAAGTAGGACTCTGGAGATTAGACTTTTCTCTACAGAAATGTATATGGCAGCAAGCAGAGTTCATTCCACTTCCAGAATGTAATGTTTGAGAAGAGGAAAAATCATAATGCTCAAACTGCAATTTAAACAGATGATTAACCTTAATATTTCTGATGTTATGTAAAGGAGCAGAAAATTAGTTTTAACTAAGTCTTATTAGATAAAACTTAATGAATTATTTTTCTTTATTTTAGTCTTTATCCTCTTAAATCTTAAGATTCCTAAACAGAATGAGATATTTTGTTTAGTATTCTTTGATTTACCTTAGTTTTAATGGCATTGAATACAGATAGAGCAGTATAAAATAGTAAAACTTTGATGGTGTGACTTTCCCCATTTTCACTTTTTAAAAGTGAAATTTTAAAACTTTAAAATTTGTAAAGGCTTTTTGTGAGACAAAGAAATGCAAAAAGAAGGCATAAATTACATTATTTCAATTCACTCCAATTTTTAGCAGCTCTCTGTTCAGTAAAATATTTGACAGAAATTGAGGGTGATGGTTCAGTAATCTCCAAAATATACTTCCATGCAGTGTGAACACTATATTAAAGTGAAGGAATTATAACCCAAAAGAGTCTGCACGTTTTTTGAAGTCTTTTAGAAAACAGTATTAATGACAGACACAGATCTGCTTCAAAGATAAAATTAACTTACTGGATGTGACAAGACACCTTAGATAAAGTTATTCTTTGTTGGAGTACCTGATGCCAAGGATGACCAAAGTCAAAGAAAATAACTTTGCAATTTAGCCAAACTCCTAAGTATGAAGTATGAATCATGAGCTCTAAGAAATTTAACATCTTTCTTTTCTCGTTTTGATGACAACTACCTGAACTGTAAAGGCATCAAATATTATTAGAATATACATCTAAGTTCTCATAACTGTCTTTTTGTTCACTTAATCAGAAGGCAATCACTTATGCTGCTTTTTTCTTAATAATCAGGATTTCAGTAATCTGTTGTTCCAGGTGTTAGTTCCTCCAAAAGGAACTAGAGGCTAAAGATGAACATCACATATCTTAGGGCATTACTTTAATAAAAGTCTCAAGCCATAAGTACAAAGGGCTGATCAGTGAAATGATTTGTCTATTCTGAGTGCTGTGATCTAACTGTACTGAAATGAAGTGCATCCCTGGCACTTGGATATGCCACCTTTAGGTATTTTACCTAAAATATGTACACTTACTCAAAATTATGTGTTCTCTAATTAACTGTAGAGAAAGTTATTCTGAATTTTTTACATCCTTTCCTTTCCAAATATAAAATTTATAGCATTTTTGAATACTGCTACTTGGAGTTTGAAAAGAAGTTTTTAAAAAGAGTTAAGAATCTGCTTAATTTAAGAGCTTTGGATAACTTTTCCTAATAATTTTAATTTTTACTAATTTTCAGGTGAATATTCTTCTCTGGGACCACATTTAGTGCAATTAATCCAAGACAAGAAACCATCAAATTTGAAGAGCCCCAACTTTATTTAAGACTTGCTGCAGAATCAAAGAATCCATGTGGTTGGAAAAGATCTCTGATACCATCAAGTCCAACCTATGACTGAACACCCCCTTGTCAACTACACCATGGCACTCAGTGCCACATCCACTCTTTCCTTAAACATCTCTAGGGACAGTGAGTCCACTACCTCTCTGGGCAGCCCATTCCTATGTCTAATCACCCTTTCCGTGAAGAAATTACTCCTAATGTCCAGCCTGAACCTCCACTGCTGCAGATTGAGGGTATGTCCTCTTGTCCTGTCATAAATTGCCTGGGAGAAAAGGCCAATGCCCAAACTTCACATAGTCGCAGAGAGTGATGAGGTCTTCCCTGAGCCTTCCCTTCTCCAGGCTAAACAATCCCTGTTCTTCAGCTGTTCCTCATAGCACTTACTCTTCAGACCCTACACCAGCTTTGTTGCCCTTCTCTGGACTGTGTTCCAACACTTTGATGTCTTTCCTGAATTGAGGGACCCAGAACACAGGATTTAAGGTGTGGCTTCACCAGGGCTGAGTACAGACATCATTGTTAGTCCAGGTTCACCCAATTATATCCCTCAGCTTGGTGCAACACATCTTCTGTGTTAGGATCTGCGTATCTGTGGAAGAGCCTTGCTGCAAAGGATAGGAGGGCCCTTGAGAATCCCAAAGTGATTTTTTCTCAGAGTCCATCTTAGATTAAACTTAAAATACAGCTTGAATAACACCTCCTGAGATTGCTGGGTTTCTCCTTGAAACAAAAGAACTTTAATTTTTTCCTTATCAAGGAAAAAGATTTTAAGTGCCTTACTTACAAGGGTTAATAACAGAGATTGAAATTTAATCTGAACCGAGAGTATTTGCTAGGTAGTATTATGAAGAGAGTCATCACTGTCTCACTATGAACAAGAGATGAGCTAGGGATTCCCTATACACTTTTCCTAAATACATAAGAATAGTAGTACGGGCAACAGTGATGACTGATACTTTTCTGCAAGTGGGGTTTTCAATAGGAAGATAGGTAGATATATTATACTTGCTTTTCCAAAGTGTTAGGATTCTAATGACACTCTACATGGACTGCATGTGCAGTTCATGCTTAGTGCAAGAGGGAAATAAGACTTGGGAAAATTTCACTGGTGCTATACATTCTGGTGGGCATGGGAAGAGGCTTTCTGTAACACAGTCTGTCACTTCCAGATCCTCGACAGAAAAAAAAAGCTGAAACTCTAGCTGAGTATTTGTCCTGGAAGTGTTTTGGATGAACCTATCCAAATTTTTTCTTTAACAAAGAAACTGCTGCAGCACTTTGTTCCTTGCGGAAATTACTTTCCCTGAAAAGATATGCAGCAGCAACTGGGAAAGAAGCCAGGGCATAAGGTTCATGCAGTGTTCTTGGATTAGAGTGAGTAGGAAATTTTATGAGATAAATATGACTGTAGGTGCACTGAGGCAAAAAGTAAAAGCTCTGGCAGACTTTTTTTTTGACAGTATTCCTTAACAACACTCTAGCTCTAACTCTCAGTGGTGTACTTTGTCTGCAATGTAAAACACAAGTGAGAGCACAGGTGTTTGTCACATACTTAATAAGCAGCATCAGTAAAACAATGTCTTCTAGTTTTTTTTACGGTGAAAAGGTGTTGAAAATAGTTGTGTTGTATTTTTGTCCTGGGTTCTTTTCACTGACACGTGCACGTACAGTTTTTCCTCTTCAACACAAACATATGATGTTTGTTATAGTATCAAAAGTGGGTCCTTGATCTTGAGGAGTTGTTATAAAACTTAGCTCTTTTCCTATGCATTTTTGATATGTAATTAATTGCAGAAGAACAACAAGTCAAGCACTACCTGTCCTTTGCAGGAGAGCAAAAGACAAAGTTCCCAAAGGCAGAGTGGATTAATTTTAGACTGTACACATTGTCATGAGAGTAGAGGTAAAATGACTGAAATAACTTCTAATGTAGCTCCTAATCTGACACTTCACCAAGGTCACAGTGTACAAAGTAGACATCAGCTTATTGTAAAATAGTTTGAGGGTTTCTAAAATACTGCTGAATTCTGTCATCAAGAAATGGCCTTGTATATCTAAATATATCTGATTTTCAGATATTATATAAAAGTGATATTCTTCCCTAAATTATCTATGCCATTATTCAGTTCTAATTTTTCCAATAAAAATGTAAAACAACCCATGTATTATTTCTCTACCATTGCAAACTACACATGTCCACTGGATTTCAGGGCTTCAAGCATGGAGCAACAATGCATGGTGATTTATAAGGCTGTGTCCTATGACAGCAATTTTAAAAATAAAATTAAGAAAAAAGCCATTATTAAAAATATATCTCAAATAGGGTTGACCAGATTTTAAGCCCCCCTATATCTTTTTAATGCCAAGTATTTCTCCACTCTGCCTTTTCCCTCCCTAGAAATTACTGGAGAATATCTAAAAATGGTAGGTTTTCTGGAATTTCTACTTAAGTATATATGACATTTTAAGGCTTGCTTAGAGCCACAGAAGCTACTAATCATCTACCTAAAATTTATCATCAGAAGATAAACAGCTCCTCTAGCAATTTGTAAGAATCAGTCCCATACCTTAGGCAAATATTTTTTTGAGGGCACATGCATGTCCTTCTTTACCAAGATTTAATATCTCTTCTGGAGTAAAAATTGCCAGATGCACTGTGAATTCAACATTATTTAGTTTAATTTTCCCCCTGTAGCACAGACCTGTATAGAAAAGATTTATTATTCAGTGGTTAAAGGCAGACATCTTCTACACTGTTGAAACAAGAGGTCAGGCTTTTTGCTGTGCAAGCAAAAACACAAATAATGAAAATAGAAGCTGGGATCCCAGTCTATTTTCCACGCTGTTTACATTTCTAGTGTTGCTTGTCTTGTATCCATGTGTATCTCAGAAACTGCACTTCTTCATACCTGCTCTATACTTCCCTCAGCACTCACTGAATACTATGGGTTTTTAAAGCAGTCTTATCCTAAAGGGTTGGTAACACATCCTTTGCAATCTGGATCTCTTCCTCCTCTGTCTGTGACTCCTGTATAGGAGCTTTGAAGTCTGATGGCCTCATTGTAAAAACTATAATCCCATAGGAGCATCTCTAGTCCCAGTGCATTTTCCTCTCTCATTCCTCTCCAGTTGATGTTCTGTCTTGCCAACTAGCAGAAATACAGATAATTTTGTCAGACACTGAGTTTCTTAGAGAAATTTGAGCTATCACCAATGATATTCAACCTCCTTTTTACCTACTTGCACTCCAGGCAGAACATTTACCACAAACTAGAGGTCCTGTAGATTTACCAATCTGAAAAAACTAAAACAAAGTGATTGTTATTTATCTCTTGAAATAGTTCATGACATTTTTTACATTTTTAAGTCACAATATCTTATCAAAGCAGGTGACAGCTACCGTGATGAAGTCATTCATCACACTTGCTTCTCCATAAGGTAGTTGTAGTTTTGAGGGCCCTGATGTTGCAGTAGTACGTCTACAATGTAGGATTACAAACCTCTGGAACACTGGGGGCTTTAAAAGGAATTTATTAATTTTTTTCTTGCTAAGGTTTTAGCATAAGTAATAGACATCTCTATCCACACCTCTGTTGTTGCTTGCATTCCTAATTACTAACACAAGACATCAGAAAATTCACTCTGTAGTCTACTAATAGCCTTATGTCAATAAACAATTAAGCTTAGGAAAATGTGTTTTATAATATCATTTGAGATACATTTGCTTTTTCTGCTTTATGGTGGTAGGAATTGTAATATTTGCTGGTGGCAGATTCTTTTCTATATAGTCTCTTCAATGGATATATACATATAGGGTGTAAGGAAAATGGAGAATGGACTGTTTCATTTTTCCTTAGAATGAAGCTGTCTGCTCTGTCTGACCACCAGATATTTGTTCTCTTGATGGTAAGTTATTTCTTGTTAAAACAGGTGTTGAAGATGGCATTGATGGTACTTGAGGTCTTTGTGGAAGTAACTGGAACTGTGGCTGTTATAAACTATTTTTTTTTTTATTACTTGTGTATATAGCCCCAGATATTTTAACTGAAATTTATAGTAACAGCTAAGCCTAAAAACCTCTTAGAAACACATCACCAATTAAGTTGAAAATAGTTGTCTTTCATTTTAAAGTTATTTAACTTCCAAGTGGCTATCTTTAAACTGGGACATTCATATATAGGTAGTATTCATGTTCATGGATTTACATATTCATTAATTTTCTTTAATTTCCTATTCTAAGCAGCAGCTTTTTGAACTTTAAAATGTCAAGACTGTTCATTAGAATTAGTTCTCTAACAGTGTCTACCACAAGGTCACAGTCATAAGCTGACTTTTTGTAATTTATCCTGAATATCTAAAGAACTATTTTGAAAAACAAACTGAATCATAGTATTACTTATAAGAAGTTATTAACAAACACTCTGCATAGCAGTCTAAACTGATGTTAAAAATAGCTTTTAAAAAGTTACAGAGAATTGATGGGAAAGGAGCAAAATCAAATGAAGTGCACTATTTCACTCCAAGTCCACAATGCATCTGCAAGTTAAATATCATATCCAGTTATTGTTCCCCTGTTCTCAAACAGCATTTAACAGACAGAGAAGCAGAAAAAGCTGCTGAGTGGTGCAAGAAGGATACAGAATTATTTCCATTCAAGGACCAATTAATAGATTAGGTCTCTTCAGTCAGGGAAAAAGAAAAATGACTGGAAAGATGATAAAATTTTTTCAGCTGCAAGTTGCGTGGAGAGACTGGTTGAGGAAAGTTTGCTTATTGTTTGCGGTACAGGAATATGTGTGAATCTTGGAGTGATGGGTTAGAACAAAATAGAGGAGGCATTTCCTTATGTAATGGTGCTCAGCTATCTGCTTCCCATAGGGAATAGCTTTCCAGAAGCTGTTTTGGATATAAAAATTATACCTGGGTTCAAAAGTGTATTGAATGAAATCACATAGGAAAATGTAATATTTGGCTTCTGCTCTTTTTGAGCCACAGAAAGCTGTCCTAAGGCTGGCAGAGTGCACAGGTATGGAAATCATTAGAAACCTGCCTTGATCTGATACTCCTCAGGTGTCACATAATCCAAGTCAGAAACAGGACATGCACCTAGATTTTTTAGACTGATTTGGTAAAAAATGTTTTTATATTCTTATGCAATGTGTAAGAAGAACCTATAGCACACATTTTACTGTTTCTTTGCTAAAAATGTTCTCAAAATTTAAGATTGCAGTATATAACATTCTTTTCTTCCCTCAAGTGGCTAAGAACTCTAGAAAAACATTCAACTTATTTACTGGAACATAGTCTGTCAGGTCTTGTTTTTAAACATGTGTTGTAAAACATAACCTTTTCCCCCTCTTCTTTTGTCTCTGTAATTTGCATTGACTTGTCAATGACATAAACTGCACATTAATGTTATATTAAAATGTTAGCTGTTTCATTATTCCACATGTTTTTCAATGAAATTGTATTATTCCCTGAAGATGAGTAAAAATAAGTCACTGAAACTGCTTTACTAGGAAAATCTGATTTATTGTATTTTCTTCAAATGTATATTTTTTTCAGCAGTAGTTCATACTCAGAGAGAAAATCTGAAAATAATCTGTCTCTAAAAATGCTTAGATTACCATGGATCAAAACATTTATGAGGCCTGATCCAAAAAAATGGGGGGGAGGGGCAAAAAGAATCCTTCCCATATATTAATGCTTTGCTTTGCATATGTTTATGGTCTGAAGTACTTACACAGGAGAAACAGTCATTTAAGTCTTTGCATAACCAGAATCATAGCATATCCTACTCCATAAACATATTTTAAATGGCTAAGAAAAATTAAATAATTTAAATTTTGCAAGAAAGGAAACAATCTTCCATACATATATTATCATTCTTATACATGAACATTATAAGTAATTAATGTGACAAAAAAACCCCAGATATTAATTATAGTGTGATTTAAGACATCAGTATGCAAAATCATTCCGTTTCCAGTTCCTATTGATGCTCTTCTGAATACGCAAAAGCAAATTCTAACAAGGAAAATATTTGATAAAAAGTACAGACAGAAAGAGGAATAAATAACAGTATTTCTTCAGGCTGTTGTGAAACAAATAATGCTATCACAAATAGTGAATCTATGTGATCCTGCCAGAACATATTTGAATCTTTTCAGTGAATGTATGGTTACATCACATAGTATACCAGTAGTTTTCATACTCATCAATTCTATACAGTTATGTTCCTGGCTTCTGCATAAGAGGACTCGTCATTGCAAATTTCTCTTGTGGTTAGAATTATTTTAATTTTTTTAATATACTTTTTTTAAACCAAGAACAAAATCAATTCATTAATGAAATTGTCTAATTAAATCACAAATATTGGCAGAGTTGAAAATTTTGTGGTGAAGAAAATATGCTAAAAACAGAAGAAATGTGGAGAGCAGAATAGGAAAGCTGTGGGCCTTTACAACATCTCCTTTGCAAACATCACTATTCCCTGGTTATATTCTAAATGTTCCTGGACTGTTCCTCATATTTCTAATTATGCATCCTTTTCTGCTAGACAGTTCTGTGTATTTGCTATTCTACAGGTGAAAAGGTACTTTTTAGCATCTACTCTGCATTGTTTTTTCTTTCATTTCCACTTGTGCTTACTGAGCTTGCCATCTAAAATAATCTGGAAACAGTTTCTTTTTCTGTTATTAACCACTCCATTTAACAATCTGAGCACTTTAATACGGTTTTACTCCTTTCAAGTCATCTCTTCATTTTTTTGGTATGAACAGGAAATGACTTTTAAAATATCTGCAATTACCATTTTCAGCAGGGCAATGTTACTGTGGAATTTTTATCTTATCTACATAAACGCTACTCTGTAGGTTCTTCTCAAATAAGTATAAAAGTGCTGTGATGACAAATCTCTCTGATTAATCAGAGATATAATTAACATCCTTTTATATATTAAAGCACTCATCATTAGCAGGTAATCTAATCAATGAAACAAAGAGGGCTTTATTCTGATTAATTAAAATTATTTCCCCCATTTTGTTATTATCTAAATTAATGATTGCATTAATAATAGTTTCAATTATTAGGATAAATAACTTTGAAGATAAAAGCTTTACTTCAAAGACTGAGAAAGGTTTAAAATATTTAAAACAATAATTTTTTTCTGTTTATTGTTGGACAGCACACAATATTATTTGAATGTGAAGGACTGATTGCACAAATAGACTTCTGCTTATAAACGTTAAAGGAGGAGAAAATAAAGTTAGAAAAGACTTAAAGCAAAAATGAGCCACAGAACAGATAAGGCTGGAAGGGATCACTGAGTCCAACCTTCCTGATTAAGCACATTCACCTAGAGCAATTAGCACAGGTTTGCATTCAGGAGGATTTTGAAGAAGAGACTCCACAACTGCTCTGGACAGCCTGTTCCAATGCTCTCACCCTCAAAGTAACACAGTTTTTCCTTATATTCTTACAGAATTTCCTGTGCTACAGTTTGTTTGTTGCCCCTTCTGTCACTGGGCACTGTGGAAAGGGTCTGGTCCCATCCTCTTGACACCTGCCTTTAAGATATTTGTTTGCATTGATAATGTCTCTCTTCTCAAGGCTAAATAGGCCCAGGTCCCTCAGCCTTTCCTCATAAGAGGCACCAGTCCCCTACACATTTTTGTTGCCCTCCACTGGACCTGCTCCAGGAGCTCCATGTCACACTTGTAGTGAGGAGCCCAGAACTAGACATAGAACTCCACATGTGGCCTCAGCAGGGCTGAGTAGAGGTGCAGGATCACTTCCCTTGACCTTCTGGCAATGCTCTTCTTGATGCATCCTAGGACCCCATTGGCCTTCTTGGCCACACAGGCACTACTAGTTCATAGACAGCTTGTTATCCACCAAAATTACCAGGTTCTCCAGCAGGTTGGCTCCCATGTTGTTCATGGGATTGTTCTTCCCCAGACGCAGGACCCCGCACCCGCCTTCTTTGAACTTAGTTATGTTCTTTTCTGCCCAACTTGCCATCTTGCCCAGGTCTTGCTGAAGGACAGCACAGCTTTCTGGTGTGTCAGCTGCTCCTCCCAGTTTTGTGTCATCAACAGGCTTGCTGAAAGTACACTCTGGTGCAACTGTCTGCTCGGTTGTTCCAACTGCTCTTCCTTTTCTGAGGAGTAATAGCTACCAAGACATGAACTTGGAGCAGGATAGAGACAAAGAAATGGCTATTGTCAGTGGGTTACTGTGGGTGAAGAGAATCTGAAGGGGGGTTAAAATTACTGCTATTATCAACAAAATTGAATTAAAATTGTAGACAGTACTTCATGTGAATTGGGACACCTAAGGATTAAAAAAGAAGGTTTGTACTTAGTAAAAAGGAGTGCAAAAAAGCCCACAATTCCTCTGAAAAATGTTTAATTAAATTGTATTTGAAGTTATGCTCCTCTCTGCAGTTCAGCATGGTGGACTTACAGTAACTGTTTATGGCTTAACGTAACTTCTAAAACTAAAAGCAAAACATATTTCTGTCAGACTGTCTGAAACTGCTGAGAAAATTTTCAAATTAAAAGCTTTCTGGACACTCTATGCTCCATGCTGTCAGACGCACCAGTTTACTTAGCACATTTTGCAAGAGTAGCATAATGAATATTCAATGTGAAATAATGTTCAAAACCACTAGAACTAGGAACGCAGGTACAGTTCTTGTATTCTGTTTTTAATCATGATGACTGTAAAATTAAAATGCAAAGTAGAACTAATTTTTTAAAATGATATAACAACTTTCAAAATATGAAAAAAGAAAGCCACACAAAAATCTCTTAATATTGCCTCCAATTTTTCTTGAAAAGGAAATGAAAGGGGAAAGGGAAGGTGAAGAGGAGGGCGAAGAGGAAGCAACATTTAATAAAACTTACTAGCCACGTAATTTCTATTTTGCATAATTCATCTGATATCTAAGTAAAGTTTTCAAAGGATTTTTTTTTTGTGATAGAGAGCAAATCTAGTTTTAATGATCCAATCTCTCTCATGCCTTAGGGTATGCTAGCTTCTTTCATACTTAATGGTTATTGCCTGCATAGCCTCATTTGACAAGCAATACCAAAATGTTCAATGGAAAAATTCAGCACCTGCTTACTTAAATCATTAGAATTTAGCATTTCTAAAAATAATATGTTTTATAAACAATCTTATTTTGTGTCACGTAACTGTATTTTTACTAATGTTGTATTAATGTTATACTTAAAATAAGATCTAGTATTTATTTTATAACAATTTAAAAATTCTGTTCCAAAATCAATAAGACCCTTGTCTTATTCCAATCTATTTATTGACTACTTTATCTTTGTTTATTTATTCAATCACTACAAAGATTTTCAGGCTATGTATCTCTTCAGACAAGGAGCTTCACTGTTTGTGTAATTATGAAAAGCTGTTGCTAAAAGATATTTGATAGTTTTAATAAATATTCTTCTTAAAAGAGAAAGAATGAAGCAAAGTTGGAAAGAAAAAAGAGGCAGAAAATCATGGCAAAAGCAGGAGGAACAAATGGGCAAAACATTGGAAGAAGTTAGTATCAAAGCAGTTCAGACCACAGAATTAGTCACGGATTTAAATCCTTGGCTTATATTGAAAGGTGGAAAGAGACTGATCCACACACAATATTATAACAAGGGCAGTTTTTTTATAGTTCGTTCAGAGAAGAGCATTATTGGTTTACTTGTTGATAAGAACCTTGATGACGCTTAACTATTCGGTAAGCGTATATGTACTTCATTCATTCATGATATGGGATACACAAATAAAAATTCCTTTTTTCAGTTCTTCCACCTGCAAATATAGAAAGGAATAAACTTAAGCCTCCTTAATAACTAAATATATTATTGAACAAAAATTGAATTAATATCATCTGGTTTTGCTAAAATTTGGCAACCTACATTATAACTTTTTAATTTTGCTGAAGTTTTGGGCTTTATTTGTTTGTTAATGCTTGTCATTTTAGTGGTCAGGTGTTGCCCTGACTTTTGTAGTTCTGGATGTTATCATTCTTTTGTAGCTAGTTTCTCACATACTTCTCTGTAAATATAGCCATGTTATTGTAACAGTATCTTTTTATTTACATTCCTTTCTTCTGGGCACAGAAGTTTGATGGACATTTCCTTTGACCACTGTGATTGAGGGACTACAAGCTCCTTCCTCCAATGGACAGTGATTTCTAAAATGCATATAAAATAAACAGGGCGGGTCTCACCCGGCAGTTGCTCCTTACTCTCCTAACAGGTGTCCTTGTCTCCTTCTTTCGTGTCGTTACTGCGACAGTCAGGAGTGCAACACTTCCCTGAAGCACGTGTATGGATATGCTTTTCATAGGCAGGTGAGTACTGCCCTGTTTCCTGAAGAGTAGTGTCTTCGTTTGACAGGGTCTGGTTTTTTGGGTGTTGGGGGGGTACACAAAGATGGCTCCTGTGAAAAGCTGCCAGAAGCTTCCACAGACATCCGGCAGAGCCAGTCTCTGATAGCTCTGAAGATGGACATGCTACTAGCCACAGCTGGGCCAACTAGAGATGAAGATGCTTTGTGACAACATATTTAAGAAAAAATCAAAACAAAGTAGGCGCGCACTCTGTAGTTTCTGTAGATTCGCGCTGTAAATGAAGAGGAGGAGTAAGAACATGTAGGAGAAGCAGCAAATATGTACACCATCAAGGTCAGACAAGAAGGAGAAGGAGGGGAGAGCTTCAAACACCGAAGCTAAGAGACATCTTTGCAGCCTATGATCTGTGATAAGGACTATGTTGGTGCAGCATTCCCCTGCACCCCCCAATGGAGATGCAGAGATCCACCCCAGCCATGGGGAAGGTGTCCACGCCGGAGCAGGAGGGGTGGATGCCCAGGGCACGGCATTCTGTGTGGGTCAATAGATAAAGAAGCTTCTGCTCTTTGCTTGCTGGTGAGAGTCATTATTGATAAGAGAACTTCGCCCTCAGAATCAAATCCCCCTTTGGAAGGACAGTATCTCCTTGGCAGTGACCCAGTGGTGGCAGTATGATGAGATGAATTGTGTTATCTGATGGGAACGTCACTTCACAGTGGTATGGAAAAGAGAATTAATACCACAGAGGCTGCAAAGGTTACCTNAGAGACTGCAAATGTTGCCTCCACCACCTCTCCCCCCTCACCCCTAAGCAATTGCAGCAGAAGGAAAACATCTCAAAGGAATGAACTGACCAAAGAAACCCCTCACCCTGTCTCCCCACACTGTAGTGGGAAGGAGGGAGTAATGGGGGGAAAAGAGAAGGGGTTTTAAGGGCTTCTTTTCTTCTCAGTATACTCCTCTGACTTTGTAAGCAATACATTTAAAAGCGCTTAGCCGGATGCTCTCGAGGTAGCGACAGCGCCTTTATGCGTGCGTGATCCCTGCCAGGATGAGTTGTATAACTCTCCCAAAGGACAGAGTTCTAGCTACTGCAGATAACCTGTTTCTGCTGGCTCCTCT
>VZRZ01006725.1:0-15753 GCA_013398175.1 Climacteris rufus | reverse complement strand
AAAAATACCCAAGCACAAATACAAAAAACAAACAAAACAAACCAAAACCAAAACCAAACCAAACCAACCAACCAACCAACCAAACAAACAAAAAACACCCATAAAAAAAAAACCCACCACAAAATTGGATTGAAATAAAATCTAAATAGTAATTACATCTTAGGGTGTCAGGGGCACCACCATAAAACTGAAGAAGAGATAGACCCAGCTGCTATGTACAACAGTTCCATCCAGTGTACTGCACAGAGAGCCAATATTAACAGTGTTTGCATGAGCAAGACCTTGACATTTCATCTAAGGAAAATTAATTACTCTTGGGTCTCCTCTTATTGACTAGCAAAGACTGCCACACAAACATTTTCTAGGATGCAGCCAATATAACTCTGATGGATTTTTCCCTGCATATGAAAAAGAAAATTAAAAAATCCATGAATGAATGAACCTGAAGCAGGAAAGAATTCAGTATTCAGCACACAAAGCTTGATTTCACATGAGAAAAAGAAGAAGAAAAAAAGGAGGGGAGAAATGACACTACACATAGGATTTTACACATAAGATGAAGAAACCCTAATGGGTTGACCTTGGCTGGATGCCAGGTGCCCAACAATTTGTTCAATCACTCCCCTTCCCAGTAGGACACAGGAGAGAAAATAAGATGGAAAACAACTTGTAGGTTGAGATAAGACAGTTCACTAAAGAAAAAAAAGTGAAATTTTGCATGTGTATAATCAAAGAGAAGAAAAAAGTGTATTCTCTACTTCCCATCAGTGAGCAACGTTCAGTCACTTCCCAGGAAGCAGGATTTCAGCACACATAAGAGTTGCTCAGAAAGGCAAATTTAGTAAATAACAAATGCCCCATCCTGTTCCTCCTCCTTTCCTTGCCTTTTACATCTTAGTTGACATCATATTATATGGAATATCCCTTTGATTAATTTGGTCCACCTGGCCTGGTTGTGTCCCCTCCCAGAATCTTGCCCACACCCCGCCTCTTGATGCAAGGAAGAATGCTGAGAGACAGAGCTGATGCTGTGCCAGCCCTGTTCAGCAGCAGCCAAAGCACTGGGGGGTTACCAACACCTTTCCAGCTACCAGTGCAAAAAACAGCACTGTGAGGGCTGTGATGTGAAAATTAAGTCCAACTCAGCCAGACTCAATATAGAAGTAAAAGAGACTATTTGGCAGATGTAAAAAATATGTCAGATTGAATAATAGTTCAACAGAATGGGAGGCATTACAGTGAAAATAATACAGACAAGAGATGATAGCAAGTTACTTACAGTGTTTCTTAAGGGACAGTGGACACAACTTCAGAATAAAATCAATTATTGTTTGACAAAGCTGCTGAAGATTGCCATCTCCAAATATTTTCAGGATCCAGGCAAGGTCTGCATCTCCAGTCTGGAGGAAGGGAGGCTGCTGCCATCCCTTAGTGCAGGCAGCAGATAGACAGCTTATTCCCATGGACTGGGTCATCATCCTTGAATGCCCCAAGAGGCTGCCAATTCAGTGTCCTCAGTTCACTGAGCAAGTCACTGGGTTTGCTGTACCTGTTATTGTCTCTCTGACCAGGCCTTTGTTTGACATAATTAGTATGTTAGATAACCTGACAAAAGGTATGGAACAACACAATCATGGAAACCAAGGTGGTGACAAAACCAGAAGGGTTAATAAATATTGTTAACAAGAGGCACAAAACTTGATTGCAGAGCTGATAATCATGAATTTACTGCCGCAGGGAAGGAGAGGAAAAGGGAGGCCACAGGCAGGAGGAAAAGATTAAGAGCATATAAAATAATAAAACAACCACTAAAAATTGAACATCTATAATAATGTGTAGTGATGGCATCTTGAGCTATAGACTAAAATAAGCAATTTATATTCTAAAATATATTAAGCAACAGAAGAAAAATATATAGAATTTAAAGATTTTGGGGCATATCATAGGGCTAAGGATGATAATGACAGTAAGGTTCATGCTTTCAAGAGTATTTCCTTCTCCTTATAGCAGAAGGTAAACAATTTAATGTTTCAGTGAACCATATCATGATATATTCTCTGAATAATGAGGAGGAAGAGAAGAGAGAAACATCATTTTTTCTTACATACATTTTCAGAAGAACTAAACAAGTAGATAAGTATTTGACAACCTTTGCATATGACAAATTTTAAAGCCAAAGGACATAAACTGGAGGGTTACTTGTGCATTATATAGTGTTAAATCTTGCTTTATTTTACTGTTTCTGTTTCCTTTATTTTCTCCCCTCATATGATGGACTATATTTTTTTCTTCCCATACAGACACTTAGTTTACTTTAATGATGATAACAGCAAAAAAGAAAATTAAATAGATGGTTTTGGGCTTTTAGAATACACTAAAATAGAACACATGCCTGTGGATATCACAACTTGTATTATTGTCTTTGATTTTGTAGTTTTATTTTTGTCTTCCTGTCTTTCTGTTCTACGCTGCAAAAAAAANGGAGAAAAGCAGCTGCAAAAAAAAAAAAACAAAAAAAAAACAAAACCAACTTTTAAGTGAAGCATAAAGAATTATGAATATCATATTGAGAATCCATGTAACCATGTTAGGATTTACTGAGGAAATTCCAGCAAAATTAATTTACAGTATCTTAAGGAGAGGAATTGTATATGTGTGAAATATCAACAATATTCTAACACAGAAAAGAATTGTAATTAAAAGGGTGTTAATGCTAGTTCAAAAACATCATTCTGGCATTTTTCAGATTGTGTAGAAATTATTAGATAACATAACTCTCTCTTTATCTTCAGAAGTGTTCATACAATAAAAATACAAAAAGAAAGGCACTGTCTGTTTGATGTGTAGGACATGCAAGCCAAAAATCAATAATTAGCTTAGAAATAGGATTTTTTTTTTAATGAGCAATACAGTGCTATTTAAAATAAAAAGAATATTCTTCACTGCAGCAAATTACTTCTAATAAGCATGACATTACATGAAACAAAAGAAAATGAAAATAATTTTGTAGGTGTTCTACTCCTTAAAACCATGCACAATAAAGACCATAGCAAGATTAATTATTTTTGTTTTCTCCATGTCTTCATTGCTAATAGTTTAATGCACAACAAAATTTTAAACAACAAAAAAATAGAAATAATGCACAGGCATTATCTTCTACTGTAGGTGCAGGAAATTGACCTAATGATTAGTAATTGACTTTTTAGAGTAATACCTTATGTATACTGTTTTAACTTTCTGGAGTGAAGTCTTCTAAAATTGTCACTGTTAAATTGCAAATAATTTTATCCATGAAAGATTGAAAATAATGCAACACAAAAATATTGTATTTTAATGTGTCAAGCCAAATACTGAGCTGAAAAGTGAATATTTTCTCATTAATAACTGTACTGTGGGTGTCTGAATTTGCAGGTGTTGGCAGGTAAAAATGTTGTTGTGCCAGGAAACCCATAAATTTCCTGTATCTCTCTGAACCATAATAGTTTGACCCTAAAGTCTTGATTTTTCTTTGGCTAGAACTTAGAAGACTAATGATAAACTGATTCAGAAAGGGACATTGGAAAGCAAAATTAAAATTACTCTAAAAAAACCTGTTGCCTTATTTTAACACTATCAAACCAAATTTGTTGTGGTGATCTTTCAGTGACATTCTTCTTCAACAGATTTCAGCATCACAGATGTTTTTAAAACTCACAAAAACCTGAATAAAACTGTTGTTCGAAAGTGCTGAAAACTCTCAGTCAGATGAACATGGATCACTCAGACCATTGCACGGTAACAGTCTCGTGGTACTGAAACAGCAACTGCACTGAAGCCCCTGTCAAAGTAATACCCCAGCAATGAGACAGCAAAATCAGGTAAAGATACGCAGTAGCAGACCAGACCTAGAAATAATAGACCTGTATCAATAAGACAGAGACAGAAAGTAGGCTTTTCTGCCTGTCAAGCACCATGAAGTCATTCATCAAAAATACATAGGTAGTCAACAAACTCTAGATTGCCTATAGATTTGATACTATCTAATCAAATTCAGATATGATGGTTGTCCATGGGGGTGAAAAAAGTAGAGAAAAAAGTGTATGATCTTCTCACTCAGACCTTCTCAACATTTATTTTATTAATAGTGTCAGCCTTGTTTCCAGACACCAGGGTAAAATTATACTTCCTTCTTGAAACAGTCATTGAAGTCGTGGATCTGTGAATTCCCTTGCACCATCCATTCTCAAGTCCCTTTGCTGTCCTTTACTTTCTCATCAAAATCTTTGCATTTTCTTCTATTGGTCAGGAAATCCACAGAAGAACTCTTAAATCCTCATTATTTTCAGTACTTTCACATTTACTATGATCTTTATCCAGTTGGTTGAAAGACCTAAAACTTTGTGCAAAATGAAGGATGTCCTATGGATTATTTTATTACTTCTGTCATGAGTCTCTTCAAAGTAAACTTTGCAGTCTCATTTTTGCTTTTTAATTGTCCATGCTTATTTTCTCTATCCATATTTAAAATTTTTCTATAATATCAGCCTTCATTCATATAGCCTTTTTGTACTTTTGACATAACCCTTAAATCCAGCGAGGTTGGAGGTTTTTTTCAAATTTTTTTCTCGTTTTAGAAAATCTTATTATCCATTTTCTTTGATTTTTTTTTCAGATATTAGCCTCCACTCAGCACCTACCCTTCTCATTTGCCAAAACTCCCTTTTTACAAGGAAATTCTCATTTTCTTCATTGCTACTTTGCTTTCTTTCTGTTAATTTCTGGGGTGTTTTTTTTTCCTTTTTTTTTTTTTTTTAATGTGGCAATATTTTAAAATACTCTCTATTTCCGTATTCTTTTAATTTCACATTTGTAGCTATGTCTTTGGGGACTGTCTTCATTATTTAGGGATCTATTTTGCTTTTAAGCAAAAAAATATATAAATATTGACTTAGCCATGAAATCAGATGTGTATGCTCTTTTCTAATTCTTGTTACAGTTTTCTGTATTCTTTTTGGACATACAAAGATGTTTTCTATATTCCTCAATGAATTTGGTTCCGTAGGACTCACCAAAGACATTTGTCTGAGACAAAGGGGCTTTAATAACCATACAGGTCTGGAGATACTTGTCAGCTGTGGGAATCATTATATTATCATGGGAGAAAAACTTATGTGAGCCCTCTCCCACTTTGCAAATATGATTTACCTTCTGACATCCTTTTTTTTTTGTTTTCTTAGTTTCACAGATAAATAGTTCATGGCCCCATTAAAAATGTGGGTTTATAGATATGAAGAAAAAAAAATGTTTCTGGACTCAGAGACAGACAGATACTTTAAAAATGCACAAAACAAGGAAAATGGAAAATTAAGGAAACGTAAAAGGAAAACATAAAGAAGGGAAGGGAAGAGGAAGGGAGGGAAAGGGAAGGGAGAGGGAAGACAATGGAAAGGAAAAAGGAAAAGACGTAGAAGAGAGGTAGAATAATAGGAACATTAAGGTTTGAAAAGACCCAGAACTGGACACAGCACTTGAGCTGCTGTTTCACCAGTGCCAAATACAGGGGGATGATCACTGCCCTGGCCCTGCTGGTCACACTATTTCTGATTGAGGCCAAGATGCCACTGGCCTTCTTGACCACCTGGGCACACTGCTGGATCATGTTCAGCCAGCTGTTGGTCAGAGCCTCGAGGCTGTTTTCTTCTGGGCAGATTTCCAAGCACTCTGCCCCCAGCCTGTAGCACTGCATGGGGGTTTTGTAACACAAGTGCTGACCCAGTACTTTGCCTTACTGGATCTCACACCTTTGGCCTCAGCACATTGATCCAGCTGGTCCAGATCCCTCTGCAGAGCCTTCCTACCTTCCAGCAGATCAACACTCCTGCTCAGCTTGGTATTGTCTGTGAATTTACTGAGGGTACACTCAGTCCCCTCATACAGATCATTGATAAAGGTATTAAACAGGACTGGCCTCAATACTGAGCCTCAGGGAATCTCACTAGTGACCATTCACCAACTGGGTGTAGCAGAATTCATCACAACTCTCTGGACATCAGTCAGTTTTTAACCCAGTGAAAAATTAACCTGTTTAAGATGTGGGCTGCCAGATTTTACAGGAGAATGCTGTGGGAGACAGTATCAAAGGCTTTACTGAAGTTCAGGTTGTCTACATCCAGTCTTTCCCTCATCCACTAGACAGGTCACTTGGTCATAAAAATAGATCAGGTTGGTCAGGCAGGATCTGCCTTTCTTAAATCCATGCTGGCAGGGTCTGATCACCTGATTTTCCTCTACATGATCACACTCAAAATAATCTGTTCCATAGCCTTTCATAGCTGCAAGGTCAAGCTGACAAGACTGCAGTTCCTCACCTCCTTCTTCTGGCCCTTCCTGTGGATGACTTCCAGTCATCTGGAACATTCCCTGTTAACCAGACTTGTAATAAATGATGGAGTGGCTCAGTGAGCTCTTCTGCTGGATCTCTCAGTATCCTTGGGTGAATTCCACCCAGATCCATGGTTGGCCTGAGGATAACTGGTATTTCTCTTAAAGACTAAGTTAAAGAAGGCATAAAGTACCTCAGCTTTTTCCTCAGCCTTAATAACAATATTCCTCCCCCTGTCCAATAAAAGTGTAAGATGATATGTCTCTTGGCTTTCATGTCTCACCCTCTTCAGAGTTATCACTAATCAAGGTCTTCAACACATCATCATCTCTCCTTTGATTTTCCTCCTGGCACACTAATTATCATCTATTACAAATGTAAATCAAGCTTGTAGCACTGAAGTATACTTAGCATGTTGCATATACATGAATTGCAATGTTTTATCAAGGGTTCTCACTCCTAAAAATAATTTGTATGTAGCATTTCAAACCTGCTCTTGGACTCTTCAGTAAGTTTTGCAGAACCCAGGGAGAAAATGGAACAGGGAAAAAAAATAAGCCACTCTCATTCTTTTAATGAGGCTATTCAGAATATTGTTGTCTCTCTCAGTAACAAGGTGCCATGCTGAGAGCAGGAATAGATAGCTGATGTAAAAAAAAGTTGTATTTCTTTACAGGAAGTTTTAAGAAAACCTGTTGGCTTTCTCAAGGCCCTAATAAAAGGGCAATTAACTTGAATATTTATAGTCACAAGTGCAAAGCTTTCTATATCATGGATGAAACAGAATTTTCTCAAGCACATGTCTTTCAGGGGCTGTAAAATGCATCCCTTGTCATTACTGCAGAAATTATATCTTTACTGATTTCAGAGTTATCAGGACCAGATTTCAAAAGCAGTCAGCTATGCTTAGTTAGGAAACAGTTGCTTATCTCTCTATTCAAAATGTTATTTAATTGTATCTTGAAAAAATGCAGTGTCCTTGAAAATACTAAATAACAAACACCTTATAGAAGCATGAAATTACATTACATTTCTTTGTAATACAGGTTTGTACATTTTTACATTAATAGCCCATGTTTGGTTTTGTTTGTTTTTGTTTTGTTTTGTTTTTTTTTTTGTTGTTGTTGTTTTTGTTTTGTTGTTGTTTTTGTTTTTTTAGGGTATTTGTAGTTGAATGGAGCCATTTATTACGATTTACTGAGAAATCCTTCTTTCACAGTCCAAAATATTTGAAATCTGTCTGTTCAAAAGATGACAGGATCTCACCATTTTGACACACAGAGAATAATTCACTTAAGTGGATTTATTTTTTTTCAAAAACTAAAGATGGTCCTGAGATCTGGTTTTATTATCATGATCTGTCCCAGTGTTCCTGTTTGGCCTTGAACAAATCCCAGTGAACTCCACAGTAGTGTCAGTTAAGGTGATAAATCCACACAACTCAGCTGAGCTCAGATTCATGGTCGCAGTCACTAAAGAAAAAGAGCTTTGTTTTCACTAAACCAGGGTTAACTGTTATTTTTTTAAAAAGTTTTAATTTATCAGGAGAGATATTTAATGATTATACAGGCTACACTTTGATTTTTCTCACATCGTCTAGCCCATCAATCACACTGACTTAGGTCAAGATTCTATTAGATCACCATATCTGATCAAAATTCAGAGAAATATAAAGCCTTCCATAGTGCCAGAAGAAAGGTTAGGCAATTCACTGGCCAGTGGATTTAGCCAAGCTCACGCTTGGCTAAGAATTTAGTGAAACAGGCTGATTCTTAGTCTTACTGCCTTTTTCTAAAGCTCCCCACTACCTGAAATTTCAGGATGCCACACTCCTCTCTCATCACTTTTGTAAACTACTGCCTTGAAGTTTCACTTACAAATTAGGGAATCTTGGAATCTGACCTTTCTTAGCATGGTGTTTACAAAGCCACAGAACTGTCTTTTGGAGACAACACCATATTCAGCTGTCTGGGGGGGTGGGAATTCAGACCAGAGGGATGCCCCAGTTACCCTGTTGAGGTGCCTATGTACAAGACTCGGGTGGCCAGGCACAGGAAAACAGATTTTTTTCTGCATGACGTGGAAAGGGAGACACATGGTGCAGGTTTTCGGGCACCTGACTGTTTATGCATTTTACCCATATATTTTGTAAAATAAAATACACAAGCAACTTACAGAGGATTAAGAAAAGTATTGTGCTCTTTGAGCAAATTATTTTATCCTTGGAAGACTTCATCACTGGTAAACCTTAATTTTGTTAAGGCTGAGGGGCTTATTTTGAGGAGAGAGTCATGGTTGTTGGTAGACTCTTTCTCAAGTACTTTCTACATATCATATGGGTGCAAGTTTTGAAGAGAATAATCAGCTCTGATAATTAAAATTCAGTACTGTGGATATGCTTAATTTAAAATCCCTTAGAAAATTATGCACAGTTGGTTCATGTCCACAGATTTCTAAGAACTTCTTTGTTACACAGCTGCTGCAATCTTATTTTTATTCAATGATTTCCTTTATAATAAACTCAAGCTTTTAAAGCAATTTGGTATAACTGTAAAATGTAAAAGGACTGTAGCCCTCATAAAAAAGCAGTGATAATAAAGAAAATTGCTGTGAATGATGTTCTGTCATGTAGGTGATAAAAAGGAATTAGAACCAAGAGCTTACATCGATTGCTAATATAATCACAGAATCACCACTCTGCACTCCGGAAACTAAGCAGCTGACAGTCTGTTTAAATCAGCATCATTATACAATTAGTATTTTGTACCTTTAAATATGAAGCAAACACAACTCTAATTTTAGGCATCAAGAAGTGAAAACCAAAGATTGTAGGAAGGTCCTAGAGAAAAGCTTGATATCTTGTCTCACAAATTACTGTTTAGTCTTGCAGAGGTTTTCCCTTTGGCATACTAACCACCCAGAACCCTTCTGCATGTATGAGTCTTGAAGTGTCTTGTGAAAGTAGCATGATATGTCTTTATTGGCAGTCCTGAAAGAGCTTCAAGCTCCTAAATCCTGATGGGTGTCCAGTCTTGACTTTGTATCACTGTGACAATCAGGCATGCAGCAGCCCTGCCTCCCAGGTCTGGTGTCACAGGAAGGGAATCTCAAAGGCCATGCTACTGCAACCTCATGGTGCCCTGCAGTGCTGGATAGTGCCCCAGAAGTTCAGAACTGTGCCTGCAGTGTTTTGTTTGTTTTTGTTTTTTTTTTTAATTGCTATAGTNGTTTGTTTTGGTTTGTTTTGGTTTGTTTTGGTTTGTTGTTGTGTTTTGTTTGTTTGTTTGTTTGTTTTTGGGTTTTTTTTTGGTGTTTTTTTTGTTGATCAGCGGTTTCCTTGCCTCCTGGCCAATTTTCTTGTCAGACCAGTGTAAGCTTCCAGGGAACTTGTGAAATATGTTATGGAAAGAAATGGAAAATTTTGCATGTGATTTAAAGTTGCTCTAGCAAAATTGCCGGAAAAAGTATCATACATAGTACAAGATAATAGCTCTGCATTTACAAAAGGGTCTTTCCTATCTCTTACCTCCAGGATTCTGAGAAATGGGATTCATATGAGTAGCATTTTCCTTCCCAAACTGTACAAATACCTGAATTCTAGCATGTTCTTTACTAATGCTGAACCTTCACCTAAAGAGCATATTTTAGATTCCTTCATATTCCATTAATATTTGACTTCATTTTTTTTCTTATTTCATAGGGGAACATACTCATTTTTTTCTGTATAGAATTTTTCAAACCTTCCTTCTGTAATATCCATGGCAAGCTAGTCAATATCTTTACTAAGGACACTATTGCTTTCAGATTTAAAGAATCTGCAAATGTAATGTGATATTTAAAAAATACAGCACAGCTTGAATTTTCTTAACACATTTTATTTTACAACTGATAATTGACATAACCACTTAGTTTTTACTGTCATTTGTCATCAAATGACAGTAAAATAAACTATGATCAGCAAAACAGCTTTCATTACACTGAGATGAAACCACATATACTGTATTTTTAGCTGTGTGTATTTATTTTACTGTCAAAGCATATGCAGTGTAAGACAGAACCTCTTTAGGTATGGGCTCATCAAAATTACTGCTTTATGGGCTTCTACTTTTCCAAAATGAGGGGGCTTGTCTTACTATGGTTTTTTATTTCAGTTTTTCAATTTCAATTGCATTAAGAAGAAATGTAATTCCTGCTCCCTCTTAGTCTGTTTTGCAAATGACATTAAAAAAGCAAAAATACTTACATCAGGTGAAGATAATGGTCATTATTGATATTAATATTGGTATTAATTTAAGCAATCTTGCTGTTTCTGAAGTACGTGCTGTGCCTCTGAAGTGGCTATATTATAAAGCAGCAAGACAAAAGGTCAACCTTTTAAAAGGAAATGGACTATTATAACCTTGTCAAACTTCTGGCATTTCTGTCTTTTCTACCATAATACAAGCCTGAAAAGTAAATTACTGAATAAATTTGTGAAACCATTCCAAGTCTTTACACTGAATGTGACTGTTTGACAAGAAAGTGAGAATACAGTGAAGATTCATAATCTTAGAAATCACACTGCTTCGATTTTGAAAGATGAAATGTTTTCAAAATTGGTCAAATAACTTCATATTGCATAACTTTGTAAATGCAATGGGTCGTGCAGCAGTGGAGAAGAGTTACTTATGATATGCTACCTGCTATCTATAATCACCCCTTGCAGCCCTATGATAACTGGATAATCAGCGACAAAAAAGAGATAAGTTTGAGTTTACATTAAAACAATAAAAATGCATACAATAACATTCTATAATTTCTATAGAAAAGGAATTAATTCAATATGAAAAGTTGTCCATTAAATAAAAACTGAATTACAAACTGGAATTTTAATTGAATTTTGACTCTACAAACCAAATCAAGCCTTAAAAGCAAAGTCTGTTCTCTCTTTCTATTACAACAAACAGCTCAGTAGGAGACAGGAACAACAACACTTTCTTCCTTCTTATTTTTAGGGTTTGTTGATATGAGCTGTTTATAATATGGAAAACAGTGCATTCCTCCTTGAATATATAACTGTACTCACCTTGCCTCTGACAAGACAAAGTAAGGTCCTTTCTTTCTTCTAAGCAAGCTAGTTAGAAATAGATACAGTGTTGACCTCAAAAGTCTCTAAGTAGAAGGTCATTCTAAGAAAAAATCAGCAAGTATACTTTGATATGAGGAGGTTAACTCGTTCTTCATGCTCTCTGGAGAACTGTTATTATGATTGTCCTTTGTTTCAAACCCAGTTTGGGATGTTTATTGATGAAAACTTATTAACTCTTCATGACCTCTTCAGGTCTCTGTGACAGCAGCTACTGGTAAAACCCATATTTAATAGCAGGATATTCACACCCTGCTAAGCACTAATTGAACACTTGTTGACAGTCTGAAAAAACACAGTGACCACATTTCCTTTCCATCATCAGTGTCTTTATCCTAGGCCTAAAGGACAGACACAAGTAATGTTAATTGTGTAAAGCCACTAGTATTGTGCCTGCAGTTTTTACTCTTTTGCTATAAATGAATGTTTAAACACTTTTTTTGTGTGTAATAATCTTCTTGAGAGACTCATTGCCATATGTCAGTGAGAAAATCCAAGCTCTTACTAGGGCATTAGATACTGTCAGCAGAAGTCTGTTCTCACCTCTGATTCCCAAGTCCAAAAGTGACATTCTTAGAATGTAGCATAGTAAATGGGGGGAAATAATGTTTTTGTGTTTGTTTGGGGGTTGTTTGGGGCTTTTTTTTAGGGGGATGGTGTAGTTTCCTTTTGACTGTTACAGTTAGTGTACCAGAAGTTCTTCTTCTGAGAGAATAACTGAGTACTCACAGTGTTAAATGCTTATGTTTGTAATCTTCAAATTAATTAAGAGTCCTTGTCATGTCTGCTACAAATTCTTTACTACTAAGACATTTAATTTTTCAGGAAAGCTACAAAACCTTTAAGGTAAGAAAGTAAGATGTGTCCCTTATCACCACTAAACTAGAGTTAGGGCATTGCTGATCTAGTCAGTCTTCATCACATTTATTTCTGTTTACACAAAGCTATGTTACAAAATATTGCACCATATTAAAGATTTTCTGGTTCTGAGAAGTGTATGTATCTCCTGTCTCTTTACGCCTAGAGCATCTGTTAATAGGAATATTATCAACTCCAGCTGCCTAAAGGCAGATTGTAATGAATGCATTTGCAAAGCAATCCGGTGCATAAAATGTGCAGAATTTTCTGTGCTGTATCAAATCATATTTCTTTAGTTCCATTTCAAATTAATTTACCAATCACTACAGATAATGCAACAATCTGAGTGCATGATCTTACAAGGTGCAAGTCAAGGAATAATACTTGGAGTAGAAATTTATTAACTATCTTAAAAATTTTAGCTATCTTTTTTCCCCCTAAGTATTCTCATTCTGTGAACAAACTATTATGATCAGAAAAACTTTGATTTATTTTTATGAAGATGACAATAAGTTTGTCTGGGGATGAAACCAGCCAATACAGTGAAGGTTATGCAGATGCTGCAATCCACAGGGACCTTGACAAACTGAAGAAACGGGCTGAGAGAAACCTCATGAAATTCAACATGGCAAAATGCAGAGTCCTGTTGCATGTAAGGAAGGCCCCTGGCAGTGACAGACTAAGGAATAGCTCTGGCAAAGAGACTCCGGGGGCCCTTGCAGACAGCGAGCTGAACATGAGCCAGCAGTGTGCCCTGACAGCAAAGGCACGCATCAGCATTAATGGAAGCACAGTCAGCAGGTCCAGGAAGGTGATTATTCATACTTTTGCTCAGAGCTGATTACACAGCACCTATTGACTCCGTTCTGTACAGGAAACACATCGATAAGCCACCAGGGTGGTGGTCAGGAGTGGATCACTTGCCTTATGAGACAAGCCTTAGGGACCAGGGCTTATTCAGTCTGGAGCAGAAATACCTGTGGGGGTCCTAGCAAAAGCATTTATTTGCCTGTGGCGAAGTCAGAAAGGAGACAGAGCCAGGTCCTTCAGCAAAGAATCATAGAACCCTTTAGTTTGGAAAAACCCTCTAATATCATCAAGTCCAGCAGTTAACCTAGCAGTAAGTGCTTAGTCCACCACTAAGCCATGAACCATGGTGAAAGGCTGAGAGTCAGTGGGCATAATTTGAAACAGAGCAGTTTCTGGGTGTAAGGAGAAACCTTTTCCCCATGAGGAAACATGGTCAGCAAACCAAGTTGCCCAGACAGATTCCACTGTCTGCCTTTGGAAACGTTCAATACACCTGGACATAGTGCTGTAAATCCTGGCTTCATCTCAGAGCAGCCCCTGCTGTGAGGTTGGACTAGAGGGATTCCTGACGTACCTTCACCTACTGGTCCTATAAATGGCATATACCTATGGCATATACCCCTGCAAGATTTATCCAAGCAGAGTGTTATTCAGAACCTCTGTTTTGCATGTCCTGTCTCTTTCAATAATATCAGAGCGAAAATGAATGGCTTAGATAAGATGCACATACCGGATTGTGACCTAGACACTAAGAATTGCATTTCATAACACACCAAACAACTTCAATGATCTTCTTAATGGTATTTAAACATGAAGAGTTACAGAATTGCAACCCCAGAGAACGAAGAAGGAAGAAAAATCCCAAACCAAAAAATCCACAGAAATTACTCCTGACCTTCCTCTATACAACCCCCGGACATCAAGCAAGTATCAAGTATTTCACTATTAGGTTCCTCTGGACCCACTCCAACATGCCCGTGTCTTTCCTGGAGGGAGAAGACACAGATGGGACAGATCATCCAAACTGACCAAAAGTAATATTCTATCATGTTCAGCAGTAAAAGTTGGGGTGAACACGTCATGTTCAGCAGTGAAATCTAGGAGGAAGGAGGGAGGAGCTGGAGTTGTGGCATTTGTCTTCCCAAAAAACTGTTCTGTGGTTACTTGGAGCCCCACTGTCCTAGATATGGCTAAATACTTGCCTGCACATGGAGAGTAGTGAATGAATTCCTTATTTTGCGTTGCCTGTATGCAGCTTTTTTTTTTCCCTCTAAAGCTGTCTCTATCTGAACTCATTCATTTTCTCACTTTTACCCTTATGATTCTATACCCCAGTGCACAAAGGGCTGTGTGGGGGTTATGTGCATACCAGGGTTAAACCACAACAGCTGCTCACAACAATCTACTTTCCCCAAAGGAAAACTGAAATCCTGGAGAACATTTGAATGATCTCTAAATTGTGAAAGCATCTGAAGATGTGGAAGATCTGACTGAGAGCTGCAAGAGATGTGTGAGAAAGACCTGAGATACAGGTCTTTCATGCAAAGATCATCCATTCTGGGCAAGAAGAGAAAAGAGGAAAGATACTTCAGTCAATTCTCTTTGGCCTCTATTAATCCTGTTTTTGGTCTGTCTTTCTAAACTTAACACTGCCAGGATGAACTAAGTTTTTTAGGGAATACCAGTATGCACGTTAAAAATTTATAGTGGCCAAAAATTCCTAGTTAAAAGTCTTACACTTACTATAAGAAAAAAAGAATTGTTACTAGCAATAATGAATTTTGACCAATACTCTGTAGCTATAACATTAATATACTTATTTATCTGTATATTATTCTTCTTCAGCTACAATGTTTTTCTTGATTCTGGTACTAACTGCCTGAACAATTCAGGGCTGACCCAAAGCTAAGCAAGTTGTTAAGAGCATTGTACAAATGCCACTTAAACCTTGACAGGCTTGGGGCATTGAACACCTCTCCAGAAAGCCAGTTCTGGTGTCTGAGCACCCTCTTGGTAAAGAAATGCTTCCCAATGCCAAGTTTGAGCTCTCCTGATGGAGCTTTGAACCATTCCCATGCATCCTATCACTGGATACCAAGGAGAAGCAATAAACACCTCCCTCTCCACTTCCCACCTTTCAGAAGAATTATAAACCTACTTCTCTCATAAGTCAAAAATTGCATTATTACTACAGTTTTATGTCATGAAAGTTTAAATCGTTATGTTAGTTATCACTGCTAATCTTGAACTTTGATATCAGAACACAAATAAAGCATCTTGATGACGCAGGGAAAAGGCGTGGGTAACCCGGAAGCCTTCGGCAGCAGTCACGTGACTCGGGAGCAGCTTCTCTGCTCCCCCGGGCCCCCCGGGGGGGCTGCGGCTGCTTTTATTTTCCGTGCTGGTGTTTGCAAAGACCACGCATGCGGTTTCATTAAAGAAGCAGAAGTAAAGAGACATAAAGGGTTCTTTGCCGCTGAAGTCCAGCTGATTTCGTTCCCAGTGGTGCTTGCAGAAGCGGACAAAGACAAGCACAGCCGGCGGGGGCGGCTGTTATAGCAGAGAAGTGAGGGGAGGGGAGTCGGCAGAGAGCCAATGG